>JAPVLO010002530.1:0-33976 GCA_027257055.1 Cephalopachus bancanus
GGCCATGAGGCAAGATTTCTTTGAAAACAAACACATATTGGTATGATGGATATTCTGAAAAGAATTTAAAAAATTAAAGAAAACACCCACATAATAGGCTAAAGATGATACAGTTTTCAAATTTCAAAATGCATCACATATTGGCTTTCTGCACAGATTGAATAGGAAGGCTTCTTTCTAACTGACACTGAATATAAATTCTTATAAAAATTCTCCTGTGGACGGGTGTGGTGGCTCAAGCCTGTAATTCCAGCACTTTGGGAGGCCGAGGCAAGAGGAGTTTGGGAGGCCGAGGCCCAGGGGCTTGAGACCAGCCTGGACAACTTGGCCATAAAAAAATTAGTTGGTTCGTGACCTGCCTGGGCAACTTGGGAGCCCTCATCTCTACAATAAATCAAAAATTAGCCGGGCATGGTAGCATGTGCCTGTAATTCCGGCTACTCGGAAGGCTGAGGCAGAAGGGTCGCTGGACCCCGGCAGGTCGAGGCTGCGGTGGCCGGGAGCGGCCACTGCACTCCAGTCTGGGCGACAGAGTGAGACTCCAACTCAAAAAAAAGAAAAAAAAAAGTCTTGGCTGGGCTCGGTGGCTCAGCCTGTAATCCCAGCATTTTGGGAGGCTGAGGTGAGTGGATTGCCTGAGCCCAAGGGTTCGAGACCCGCCTGGGCAGCAAGACCTCATCTCTACAATAAATTAAAAAAAAATTAGCTGGGTGTCATAGCGCGTGCCTGTAGTTCCAGCTACTCGCAAGGCTGAGGCGGAAGGATCGCCCGAGCCCAGTGGGTCGAGGCTGCGGTGGCCAGGAGCGACCACTGCACTCCAGTCTGGGCGACCGAGTGAGACTCCAACTCAAAAAAAAAAAAAAAAAAAAAGTCTCCTTTTGAGATAGCCTCACACCTCATGCCACTGTTGTCTCAAAATTCCTCTGGTTACATGAGCTCAGTAAACTTTTTCTCCACCGTAATCAATTTAAGACTATATTCTCTTGCTACACAAATTACTTCAAGAGGTAATTTAGGTTTAGTTTTGTTAGTTTCTTCCCAGATCAGCTGAAAGTCCTTGTCAGTTTCTTCTAACTGTTTTGTTCTTTTTCCACTTGGCATCAGAAGAAAGAGAGGAAGAGAGGATTTTCACAAAAACACGTCCTTCTATTGACAGAGTAAGCTCCAGATCCGTTGGGAGTCAATTGCTATTCTTCTCTTAAAAAGAGAAACCTCCCTTACCAATAGAGATCCAGCTGTTCTATTTGTTTTTGTTTCTTTCATAGTCTACTTTTGATAGAATGTCTTATTTTTGAAACTTATTCTTAATCTGCTTTCAGTTAAACATTTTATAGCTTTGTTAGATGATTGTAATATGTGTTCATTGGACAGATATATAGTTGAGCAAATTGAAGAAAATAAATTATCTATGACCACACCAACCTTGTGGTTTCTCTCTTTTTTTACATTTATTTATTTATTTTTTATTTATTATTATTTTTGGGTTGATGTCACTCCGTCGCACAGGCTGGAATGCAGTGGCATGCTCACAGCCACCCCTATATCGACCAGCTGGGTTAGGGCGATCCTTCTGCCTCAGTCTTCCAAGTAGATGGAACTACAGGCACACACCATCACGCCTGGCTAATTTTTTTATTGTGTGTGTGTGTGTGTGTGTGTGTGTGTGTGTGTGTGTGTGTGTGTGTGAAAGCAGGATTTATTGAGAGGACAGAAAAGCTCCCACAGTGAGAGGGGACCCAAGGGGGTTGCCAATTTTTTTTATTTCTCGTAGAGAGATGAGTTGCCCAGGCTGGTCTCAAAATCCTGGACTCAGGCAATCCTCTCGCCTTGGTCTCCCAAAATGCTGGGACTACAGCCTTGAGCCATTGCGTCCGGCAAATATTTGCTTTTTTAACTATTATAGACAATCCTGTAATGAGCTTAATTAAAAATTAACTAGGATATAGACTTAGTTTTTTTTTTGTTTTTTTAGCTAAAGTTTCTGCAAATGTATTTGCTGGTTAAAGGGTATGTGTGATGTTCAGGTATTAATAAATACTGTTAGCCAGGCGCAGTGGCTCATGCATGCGAGCCCAGCATTTTGTGAAGTCAAGGCAGGAAGATAGCTTGAGTCCAGGAATTCAAGGCTGCAGTGAGCTGTGATAGCACCACTGCACTCCGGCCAGGACCACAGAGTGACATCCTGTCTCTAAAAACAAAAACCAAACAAAACCACTGCCAAATTGCCCTTTTTCAGTATATCTCAACACTTCCATCTGTTTATAAAAGTTTCCCAGCACCAACATTTCCTTTCTCCACCCTCTTTGCTGATCTGCTGAATGAAAGACAATCTTCCTTTTTTTTTTT
Organism: Cephalopachus bancanus; assembly: GCA_027257055.1. NCBI lineage: Eukaryota > Metazoa > Chordata > Mammalia > Primates > Tarsiidae > Cephalopachus > Cephalopachus bancanus. The sequence goes on from JAPVLO010002530.1 coordinate 2,347, forward strand.
TTTTTTGTAGGAGCCTCAGTCACCCAAGGAGAAGTGCAGTGCAGTAGCATGCTCATGGCTACTGCAGCCTTGACCTGCTGCGCTCAGGTGATCCTTCTGCCTCAGCCTTTCAAGTAACTGGAACCACAGGCGTGCACTACTACACCTGGCTAATTTTTTAATTTATTGTAGAGATAAGGTGTCTCCAAGTTGCCCAGTCTGGTCTCGAATTCCTAGGTTTTGGCAGTCCCCTCACCTCTGCCTCCCAAAGTGCTGGAATTATAGGCGCGAGTCACCATACCCATCTAATTTTTAAACTTCAAATAGATTTATTAAATTTTATTTTATTTTATTTTTGAGTAGAAGTCTCACTCTGTTGCCCAGGCTGAAGGACAGTGGCACATTCACGGCCACCGCAGCCTCAACCTGCTTGGTTCAGGCGATCCTTCTGTCTCAGTATTCCAAGTAACTGGAACGACAGATGAGTGCCACTACATCTGGCTAATTTTTTGATTTATTGTAGAGACAAAGTCTCACCATGTTGCCCAGTTGGTCTCAAACTCCTGGACTCAGGCAATCCTCTCGCCTTGGCCTGACAAAGTACTGAAATTATAGGCATAAGCCACTGCGCCCTATTTAAATAGATTTATTTATTTACTTATTTATTTATTGTGTCTGTCACCCAGGCTGGAGTGCAGTGGCACACTCACAGTCACCGCAGCCTCGACCTGCTGGGCTCAGGTGATCCTTCTGCCTCAGCCTTTCAAGTAGCTGAAACCACAGATGAGAACTACCATGCCTGGCTAATTTTTTTGATTTACTGACTCCTGTCTATTTTTAAATTTATTTATTGTCTCCCAGGGTGGTCTCAAACCCCTGGACTCAGGCAATCCTCTCACCTCTGCCCCCTAAAGTGCTGAGATTACAGGTGTGAGCCACCACGCCAGGTAAGAATATCGTCAAGATGCTCTTACTTATGAGTATAAGAAACTTACCTTAAACGGCTTTAAGAATAAGGAATTTTATTGGCTCATAAAAATGGAAGTACATAGGTGGGATAGGACTTCAGAGTCCATTTAATCAGTCTCTGGCTCCATTCCCTCTGATTTTCTCTGCTCTTTCGCCATATGAGTTGGCTTTGTCTTCAGAGATTGGCTGCCCTTGTTATGGCAAGATGGATTCCAGGAGCCACTAGAGGATGTTTGCTCACAAATCCTTCCCTTTCAGTCTAATTGTGTCAATGTAGGTAATTTACCCAAACTTGAGCAAAACACTGTGTCCAGAGTTAATGCTTTGTGATGATGATTTGAACATGAATTATTCCCTGGAAAGAGATGGGATTTCTACTTGGCTGGCCCTCCCATCCCTGTCCTGAATTACTTCCCTGTAGAATTTGTGTATCTTGGACTCTTACATTTATGATACAACTCATCTTTCATGCAGAACTTTTGCAAGAATTCTCTCATATATAGAAATAAGGAATCTCTCATTGTAAGAGGCAACATATGGCCAAGTTTCATTATAAAACTTTAGTTTACTACAATATTTTGATAACAGTTTTTTTCCTATGGCTAAATTATATTAATGTGATCTGTAGACATCAAGAAAGCATATTTCTTTATTGACAATTTCCTTTCAGGCTAGGCGTGGTGGCTCATGCCTATAATCCCAGCACTTTGGGAGGGAGAGGCCAGAGGATTGCCTGAGCCCATGGGTTCGAGACCAGCCTGGGCAACTTGGCAAGGCATCGTCTCTACAATAAATAAAAAGTTAACCAGGCGTGGTGGTGCGTGCCTCTAGTTCGACTACTTGGGAAGGCTGAGGCGGAAGGCTCACCGGATCCTACCAGGTTGACGCTGGGGTGGCCGTGAGCGAGCCACTGCACTCCAGCCTAGGCAATGGAGTGAGACTCTGACTCAAAAACAAACAAACAAACAAACAAAGAACAGACAAATTCCTTTCATATATGGTAGCCAATGTCTAAAAAGCATATCCTAGGCAGGGCGTGGTGGCTGAAGTCTGTAATCCTAGCACTTTGAGAGTTCGAGGCGAGAGGATTACCTGACCTCAGAGGTCCAAGACCAGCCTGGGCAACTTGGTGAGACCTCATCTCTACAATAAATCGAAAAATTAGCTGGGCGTGGTAGCATGCTCCTGTAGTTCCAGCTACTTGGAAGGCTGAAGTAGAAGGATCACCTGAGCTCAGCAGGTAGAGGCTGCAGTGGCCATGAGTGTGCCACTGCACTCCAGCCTGGGCAACAGAGTGAGACTACAACTCAAAAAAAAAAAAAAAAATATATATATATATATCCTTACTTAAAAAGTCCAATTTTGAGAAACTTCAGTTGATGTTGGTCAGCATATTATAATTTTGAATCCTGGGTTACTACTAGTAAATACAATTTACTTAGCATATTATTTGAAATTTACTTTGGGGGAAAAACATTATTTAGACTAACTGGAACCAACTGTCCTAGTTCATTCGGGCTGCTATAGCAAAATACCATAGCCGGGCGTGGTGGCTCAAGCCCGTAATCCCAGCACTTTGGGAGGGGGAGGCGAGAGGATTGCCTAAGCTCAGGGGTTCAAGACCAGCCTGAGTAACATGGTGAGACCTTGTCTCTACAATCAATCAAAAAATTAGCTGGGCGTGGTGGCACATGCCTGTGGTTTCAGCTACTTGAAAGATTGAGGCAGAAGAATCGCTTGAGCCTAGCAGGTTGAAGCTGCGGTGGCTGTGAGTGTGCCACTGCACTCTAGCCTGGGCACAGGGTAAGACTTTGACTCAAAGAAAAAAAAATACCATAAGCTGGATAGCTTATGAACAACAGAAATTTATTTCTCATAGTTCAAGAGGCTGGGAAGATCCAGATCAAGGTACCAGCAGACTCTGCATCTGGTGAAGGATGACCTCCTGGTTCGTAGAATGGTGTCTTCTCTTTGTGTTCCCTCATGGTTAAGGGAACCAATGAGCTCCTTTGGGGCTCTTTTACAAGGGCACTAATGCTATTCATGAGGGTTCTGTCCTTATGAGCTAATCACCACCCAAAAGACCTCTTACTTATCTTGGGTAGGGGTCCTCAATCCCTAGGCCATAGACTGGTACTGGTCAGTGGCCAGTTAGGAACCTGGGCGCACAGCAGGAGGTACTGGCAGGCCAGGAGTGAAGCTTCATCTGTATTTACAGCTGCTCGCCATCGCTGGCATTACCATGTGAGCTCTGTGTCCTGTGAGATCAGCAGCACCAGACTCTCACAGGAGCCTGAACCCTCTCGTGAACTGCACATGTGAGGGATCTCGGTTGCACCCTCCTTTTGAGAGTCTAATGCCTGATGATCTGAGGTGGAGCTGAGGCAGTGAGGCTAGTGCTGTCTCCTATCATCCCCAGGTGGGACCGTCTAGTTGTAGGAAAATAAGCTTAGGGCTCCCACTGATTCTGCATTATGGTGAGTTGTATAATTATTTCATTATGTACTACAATGTAATAATTAATAGAAAGAAAGAACACAATAAATGCTTGAATCATCCCAAAACTGTCCTTCCCTTTCCGTGGAAAAACTGTCTTCCATGAAACTAGTCCCTGATGCCAACAAGGTTTGGGGACCGCTGATCTTGGGAATTTGGTTTCTATATATGTATTTTGCGGGCAAAGACACAAACATTCAGACTATAGCACCGAGTCAATGAAAAATGTTAATTATAGAATATATCATGCAACGGGGCTGGGTGTGGTGGCATATGCCTGTAATTCCAGTTACTCAAGAGGCTGAGGTGGGCTGGGCACGGTGGCTTGAGTCTGTAATTCCAGTGCCTTGGGAGGCCAAGGTGAGAAGACTGCCTGAGCCCAGGGGTTTGAGACCAGCTGGGCAACATGGTGAGACCTTGTCTCTACAATAAATAAAAAAATTTGCTAGGCATGGTGGCGCACGCCTGTAGTTACAGCTACTTGGAAGATTGAGGCTTGGACGGATCGCCTGAGCCCAGCAGGTCGAGGCTGCGGTGGTCATGAGCATGCCACTGTACTCCAGCCTGGGTGACAGAGAGCAACATCAACTTAAAAAAAAAAAGTGTTGTTACAAATCAGTGAGGAAAGAATGGAGTATTCAATAAATTGTCCCTGGATATGTAAATAATAATAATAATAATAATAATTATTATTATTATAAGGGAAGAGTCTTTGCTTACCAAAACACCGAGTGTACATAAATCCAGATAAAATAAAATAGAATAGTGGTATTAAAGGTACTCTGGGGCTGGGTGTGGTGGCTCACACCTATAATCCCAGCACTATGGGAGGCCAAGGTGAGAGGATTGCCTGATCCCGCGGGTTTGAGACCAGCCCGGGCAACTTGGGGAGACCTCATCTCTACAATAAATAAAAAAATTAGCTGGGCGTGATGATACACGCCTGTAGTTCCAGCTACTTGGAAGGCTAAGGTCAAGGCTGCCGTGGTTGTGAGCGTGCCACTACACTCCAGCCTGGCACAGAGTGAGACTCTGACTCAAAAAAAAAAAAAAAAAAGTACTCTGGGCATAATGTCCTTGGGTAAGAGGGTAATATTGTAAAGGCAAAAAGTTATGCTACAATATGATTGAGTTTTAGTTTTTTTCTGGAAGATTTGCACATGTACTATTTGAATAGGCTTATGATGACTGATCTTCTGTAATCAGACAGGCACGTTGAGGATTTTCTCACAGGTAAAAAGACACTTGTCAGGATTCACAAATACAAGTTATATAATTCATTTTAAAATATACATTACAATAACAAATTTATTTTCCAGTCAGTCACCCAGGCTGGAGGACAGTGGCACACTTATGGCCACTGCAGCCTCCACCTGCTGGGGTCAGTCAATCCTTCCACCTCAGCCTTCCAAGTAGCTGGAACCACAGGTGTGCACCATCACGCCAGCTAATTTTTTATTTTAATTTTTACTTATATATTTATTTTTTGAGTGAGAGTCTCACTCTGTCACCCAGGCTAGAGCGCAGTGCCATGCTCACGGCCACCCCAGCCTCGACCTGCTGGGCTCAGGCGATCCTTCCGGCTCAGCCTTCCAAGTAGCTGGAAATACAGGCACGCACCACCACATCCAGCTAATTTTTGATTTATTGTAGGTCTTGCCAAGTTGACCAGGCTGGTCTTGAACTCGTGGGCCCAGGCAATCCTCTCACTTCAGCCTCCCAAAGTCCTAGGGATTATAGGCATGAGCCACCGCGCCCAGCCCATTTTTAAATTTTTTATTGTAGGGATGAGGTCTCACCAAGTTGCCCAGGCTAGTCTCGGCAACTAATAATATTTCTTTTTTTTTTTTTTTTTGATTTATTGTAGAGATGAGGTCTCACCAAGTTGCCCAGGGGGTCTCGAACCCGCCTGTTCAGGCAATCCACTCACCTCAGCCTCCCAAAGGCGCGGGATTACAGGCTGAGTCACTGAACCCGGCTTAACTAATAATATTTCTAATTCAAGTAAGGAATGTCAACTGTAGGTGCACACACTTTGAAAGTTATCTGCTCAAAAATCCCTGCTTTTACACAAACTGCACCGAAGTCTCCCTTGATCCTCTCATGCAGTTTCTTCTGTCAGTGTATAGTCAGGTCATCTGAGAAGGTTCCTCCTTAGGGAAACAATATGGGTAACGAGCCAGAGCTCCAGAATCAGATAGACCTGGGATTACAGTCAGGCTGAAGGTCTCTGTGGACTCAAACAAGTTAGTAACTGTCTCTGAATTCCAGATTCCTTAGCCATAAAATGGAGAAAATAACAGGATGTACCTTGTTGGGTTCTTGCAAATCTTAACTGAGTTAATGTATGTAATCCACTTATCAAACCTCCTGGCAGGTATTCTAATTAATTATCAGTGTTCATCAAGTTTTTATTCAAAATTACACAGTGTCATGTTCCAAGAAAAAAACTGCCCTAAATTTATCTTAATGTAAATTCTGGTTTTCTAAAGCCATTTAAATTTAAATCAAAATGATATTAAGTTAGACAAATTACTTGAATTTTTTTATATTTTATAAATCCTTAGCCGGGCGTGGTAGTATGTGCCTGTAGTTCCAGCTACTTGGAAGGCTAAGGTAGAAGGATCGCTGGCGCCCAGCAGGTTGAGGCTGCGGTGACCGGGAATGTGCCACTGCACTCCAGTCTGGGTGACGGAGTGAGACTCCAACTCAAAAAAAAAAAAAATTAATTAAAAATAAATTAAAAATCCACTTTGATGTGAAATATAGGTAATATGCAAATAATTGAATACACGTTCCTAATAAAAAGCATCCCTGAACATCACAGATTCATGAAAATCTGTCATACATTCCATTTTTATTTAATTTGTCCCCAAACCCAGTTCAATAATCTTAGCCACATATACTTACATTACTTCCCCCAAAAAGGAAACTTTATTTCATTGAGGCTTGTGTAGTTAATGACTTGAATTGATTAAAAAGGGGGGCCGAAGGTTGGGAGTGGTGGCTCATGCCTCTAATCCCAGCACTTTGGGAGGCCGAGGTGAGAGGATTGCCTGAGTCCACAGGTTCTAGACCAGCCTGGGCAACATGGCGTGACCGCGTCTCTACAATAAATCAAAAATTAGCTAGATGTGGTGGCGCGTGCCTGTAGTTCCAGCTACTTAGAAAGCTGAGGTGGAAGGATCGCCTGAGCCCAGCAGGCTGAGGCTGCAGAGACCATGTGCGTGCCACTGCACTCCATCCTGGACGACAGAGTGAGACTTCAACTGGAAAAAAAAAATTAAATGAAATAGGCCAGGGTGCGGTGGCTCATGCTTATAATTCTAGTACTTTGAGAAGTCGAGGTGAGAGGATTGCTTGAGTCCAGGGGTTCGAGACCAGCCTGGGCAACATGGCGAGACCTCATCTCTCAAAACTAAAAAATTTTTTAAAAGGTCTTAAATAATTAGGTAATTGGGCAAGCTACCCCCAGTCATAGTTCGTCTCTGGGAATCTTCCTCAAGCTTTTAATTGTCTTGTAGGCCCCAAGAGTTAGGGGAGTAGTGGGAATAGGCTTAGAATTTCTGCAGAAGCCTATTTTCTCTTTTGAGTTTCTTAACTAATGGTCCTCGGTAGGACCATTAGCATATCAAAAGAGTATGAAAAACAGCAATTAAACACGGTGATGAAAGTAAACACAAACACAATTTCCCTTTGACAAGCTCAAAAAAAGACTCTAATAACCCTTAATGAAGGCAGTAGGCAGCAGTAAATAAACCATTAAGTTGATAATTAACATATCATTCAAGTCAGTGAAGACGGAATTTGCTAATGTACTTGTTCTCTTTTAGGCATTAGTCAGTTAATGGTTATTGCTGTCCTAGAAGTGTTCAGATTTAATATGGGCCCAGCTCAAAGAACTTTCTTTCTTTTTTTTTTTTCTTTTGAGTCAGAGTCTCACTCTGTCACCCAGGCTGGAGTGAATTGGCACACTCAAGGCCACTGCAGCCTCGACCTACTGGGCTCAGGGGATTTTCTCGCCTCAGCCTTCCAGGTAGCTGGAACTATAGGCACGAGCAACCATACCAGGCTAATTTTTTGATTTATTGTAGGGATGAGGTCTTGTCAAGTTGCGCAGGCTGGTCTCGAACCCTTGGGCTCAGGCAATCCTCTCACCTTGGCCTCCCAAAGTGCTGGGATTATAGTTGTGAGCCACTGCGCCCGGCCAACTCAAAGAACTTTCTTACATAGATTGCACAGGGAAGAAATATGGATAGTAAGAAACCCTGTGATTTCAGACGAATCTGCAGGATCAGATGGACGGAGCTAGCGGGTCTCCCTGCACTAGGGTTTCAGTAACCCCAGGGATGGAACGACGACCAGAAACATGGAGGCTGAAGATTGGTGGAGAGACCAGACTCCTAAAAGTGCCCCTTAATTCTTTTATTTGTTTATTTATTTTCAGAGATGGGGGTCTTGTTATGTTGCTCAGGTTGGCCTTGAACTCCTGGTCTCAAGTGATCCTCCTGCTTCAGTCTCCAGGTAGCTAGAACTGTAAGTGTGGCTTCTCTTAATTATCTGCTTGGAGCCAGGCTCAGTGGCTCAGGCTGTAATCCCGCGCCTTTGGGAGGCTGAGGTGAGTGGATTGCCTGAGCCCGCGGGTTCGAGACCCGCCTGGGCAGCGAGACCTCATCTCTACAATAAATAAAAAAATCAGCTGGGCGTGGTAGCGCATGCCTGTAATTCCGGCTACTCGGAAGGCTGAGGCAGAAGGATCACCGGAGCCCAGTGAGTCGAGGCTGTGGTGGCCAGGAGCGGCCACTGCACTCCAGTCTGGGCGACAGAGTGAGACTCCAACTCAAAAAAAAAAAAAATTATCTGCTTGATTCACCAACAAATATTTATGGAGTATTTCCATTGTTCTAAGTACTAAGGGCACAACAGTGAATAAAATAAAGTTTCTGCCTTTATGGTGATTATATGCTAGTAAGGAAGATAGATAATGAACATACAAATAAATAGACAATAAGCGTCAGTGACCAGAGTATAGGGAGAATTTAAAACAGGCCAAAGCAGGGCGTGGCGGATCACACCTGTAAACCCAGCACTTTGGGAGACCGAGGTTAGAGGGCTGCCTGAGCCCATGGGTTGAGACCAGCCTGGGTAACTTGGCGAGACCTCATCTCTACAATAATAATAAAAAAAACTAACCGAGTGTGGTGGCATGTGCCTGTAGTTCCAGTTACTAGGAAGACTGAAGTAAAAGGACTGCCTGAGTCCAGCAGGTCGAGGTTGAAATGGCCACTACACTCCAGCCTGGGTGACAGAGTGAGATTCCAACTCAAAAAAAAAAAAAAAAATTAGGTTGGGTGCAGTGGCTCAAGTCTGTAATCCCAGCCCTTTGGGAGGCTGAGGTGAGAGGATTACCAGAGCCCAGGGGTTCAAGACCAGCCCGGGCAACTTGGCGAGACCTTGTCTCTACAATAAATCAAAAAATTACCTGGGTGTGGTGGCGTGTGCCTATAGTTCCAGCTACCTGGAAGGCCCAGGCGGAAGTATTGCCTGAGCTCAGCAGGCCGAGGCTTGTGGTGACCGTGAGTGTGCCACTGAATTCCAGCCTGGGCAACAGAGTGAGACTCCAACTCAGAAAATAAATAAATAAATAAATAAATAAATAAATAAAGATAAAACAGGCCAGGCTGGGTGCAGTGGCTGAAACCTTTAATCCCAGCACTTTGGGAGGCTGAGATGAGAAGATTGCCTGAGCCTAGGATTCAAGACCAGCCTGGGCAAATTGGTGAGACCTCGTCTCTATTAAAAAAAAAAAAAAAAAATTAGCTGGGTGTGGTGGCACGCATCTGTAGTTCCAGCTACTTGAAAGACCGAGGTGCAAGGATCGCCAGAGCCTAGCAGGTCGAGGTTGCGGTGACTGTGAACTGCATGCCACTGCACTCCAGCCTGGGTGATAGTGAGATTCTGACTGAAAAACAAAAAATAAATAAAACAGGCCAAAAGATAAAGAGTACTGTAAGGGCACCTTTAGGCAGGGTATGAAAGGAAGACTTCTCCGAGAAGGTGACATTTGAAAAGAGGCCTGAACCGGGCATGAGAATTCACACCTGTAATCCCAGCACTTTGGGAGGCAGAGGCTAGAGGAATGCCTGAACTCATGGGTTCGAGACCAGCCTGGACCACATGGTGAAACCTTGTCTCTACAATAAATTAAAAAAGTTAGCTGGGCGTGGTGGTGTGCCCCTGTAGTTCCAACTACTTGGAAGGTTGAAGTGGAATGATTGCCCGAGGTTGAAGCTGTGGTGGCTGTGAGTGTATCACTGTACTCCAGCCTGGGCAACAGAGTAAAGCTATTACTCAAAAAAAAAAAAAAAAAAGGAAAAGAAAAGAGACATGAATGAAGTGACGGTACCATTGCATGCTACCTGGGAGAAGAGCGTTCCTGGCAGCAGGATGGGAATGGCAAGGTGGCCATGCGGCCACTGAGCAACTAAGCACTGAGCAACTAAGCAGGGTATAAAGGATGCCTTAAGCAATGTAGTCGTGGGGAAGAAATTGCTCACCTGGAGGGAAGGGGTTCACTAGACTTTTTTTTTTTTTGGTTTTGGTTTTTTTTTTTGAGTTGCAGTCTCACTCCATTGCCTAGGCCACACTCATGGCCACTGCAGCCTTGACCAGCTGGGCTCAGGCGATCCTTCCGCCTTAATCTTCCAAGTAGCTGGAACTACAGGTGCAGGCCACCACATCCGGCTAATTTTTTTATATTATTGTAGAGACGAGGTCCTACCAAGTTTCCCAGGCTGGTCTTGAACCCCTGAGCTCAGGCAATCTTCTTGTCTTGGCCTCTGAAAGTGCTGGGATTACAGGTTTGAGCGACTGAACCCGGCTGCCGTTTTTTTGTTTTTTGAGTCAGAGTCTCACTCTATCACCCAGGCTGGAGTGTAGTGGCATGCTCATGGTCACTGTAGCCTTGACCTGCTGGACTCAGGTGATCCTTCCACCTCAGCCTTCCAAGTAGCTGGAACTACAGATGCACGCCATGCCACCATGTCCAACTAATTTTTCTTGATTTATTGTAGAGACGAGGTCTTACCAAGTTGCCCAGGCTGGTCTCGAACCTCTGGGCTTAGGCAATCCTCTCGTCTCCACCTCCCAAAGTGCTGGGATTACAGGTGTGGGCCACTGCTCCCAGCCTCACTAAACCTTTGGCATAGCATCCACACTATTCTATACCTGAATCCACAGAAACTGTCCCAGGTACCCACTGGGAAAAAGGGATTGTGAAAAAGAAACTGTTATAAACGGTAGAATTCTATCTGTGGAGGAATCACTGTAGATGGGAAGAAAAAAGCAGCTATGCATACTAGCCTAATGTTACACAGATCAGGAAAAATGGGGAGAAGCTGTTTGTCCCACTGTAACATGGCAACTAGAAAATACAGAACAATTTCCACCATGTGATAGATAGGACATCAACAAAACATTCTGGAGCTGAGACAGACCAGAAACCAGAATAAAAAAAAAAGGTTTGTTCCAAATTGGAAGAAAAGCGGACCATTTTTATTTAAAAATACATGTGATACAATTTTATAAGCCACATTAAATAAAAGGAAGTTATTTGTGGCTGAGGTGCCAGTGGGTTTGCTGGTCCTTTGAGATGAAGACTTTATACAATAATACATTCACTCTCTTTTTTTGAGTTGGAATCTCACTCTGTCGTCTAGGCTGGAGCACAGTGGCACGCTCACAGTCAGTGCAACCTCGACCTGCTGGGCTCAGGTGATCCTTCCACCTCAATCTTACGAGTTGCTGGAACTTCTAGACATATGCCACCATGCCCAGCTAATATTTTGATTTGTTATAGTGACAAGGTCTCGCCACATTGCCCAGGCTGATCTCGAACCCATGGACTCTGGCAATTCTCTCGCCTCCACCTTCCAAAGTGCTGGGATTACAAGTGTGATCCATCACACCACACTTATTGTTTTTGAGTAGGAGTCTCACTCTGTCACCCAGGATGGAGTGCAGTGACACGCTCACGGACACTGAAGCCTCAGCCTTCCAAGTAGCCAGAACTGCAGGCATGCATCACCACACCTGTCTAATTTTTTGATTTATTGTAGAGATGAGGTCTTACCAAGTTTCCCGGACTGGTCTCGAACGTCTGAACTCAAGCAATTCTCTCACCTCTGCCTCCCAAAGTGCTGCAATTTCAGGCATGAGCCAGCGCACCCAGCTAGAGCTGGAATTTAAATAGAGATAGTGTTACTACAGTTTCATTACATTGGGTGTTATGAGTTGCTATTGTAGCCCTGTTGTGCTTCAAAGTGTACTGTCTAATGAAATCTGGGATAAATACGGTTTGTTCCAATGACCTTGTATGCATTGCTATTGTTCTAAAGAGCCCACTTTAGAGCCCATCGATGACCTTTTTGATTCTTCTATTAAACATTATTTTAAAATTGTTATTACTATTTTTGTAGATGGAGATCTCTCTCTGTTCCCACACTGAAGTGCAGTGGTATGATCATACCTCTGCACCCCAGAACTCCTGGTCCAGGTGATCCTCACTCCTTAGCTTGCTGTATGTCTGGGATGACAGGTGAAGGGCACCACACTTGGCTAAGTTTTAAATTTTTTTTTTTTTTTTTTTTTTGAGTTGGAGTCTCACTCTGTCGCCCAGACTGGAGTGCAGTGGCCGCTCCCGGCCACCGCAGCCTCGACCTGCTGGGCTCCGGCGATCCTTCCGCCTCAGCCTTCCGAGTAGCTGGAATTACAGGCATGCACTACCATGCCCGGCTGATTTTTTGATTTATTGTAGAGATGAGGTCTCACTGCCCAGGCGGGTCTCGAACCCGCGGGCTCAGGCAATCCACTCACCTCAGCCTCCCAAAGGCGCGGGATTACAGGCTGAGCCACCGAGCCCGGCTAGTTTTAAATTTTTTATGGAGATGCAGTCTCACTATGTTGCCCAGGCTGGTCTCAGACTCCTGACCTCAAGTGATTCTGCCTTGGCCTCCCAAAGGCCTGAGATTACAGGTGTGCACCACTGTCTCTATTCTGCTTTGAGGGTAGTGGTAGAAAGAACCATTCCTGCCACATCACGGAACCATTTATGTATTTGATATGTATTTTGCACCTTTTCTCTCTCTATATATATTTATATATTTGTTGTTGTTGTTGTTGTTTTGAGTTAGAGTCTCACTCTGTCACCCAGGCTGGAGTGCAGTGGCACACTCACAGCCACTGCAGTCTCGACATGCTGGGCTCAGGCGATCCTTCCACCTCAGTCTTCCAAGTAGCTGGAACTATAGGCATGTGCCACCATGCCCAGCTAATTTTTCTGATTTATTGAAGAGATGAGGTCTTACCATGTTCCCCAGGCTGGTCTCGAGCTTGAACCTTTGGGCTCAGGCAGTCTTCTTGCTTCAGCCTCCCAAAGTGCTGGGATTACAGGTATGAGCCACCATGCCCAGACTGTTTAATGCTCCTTAGGTCTTATTTCTCCGATTGCAATTTAAGTTCCTAAAGCTTAGAGATGAGTGTATCTTATGATCTTTACTCCTCGTGTGCCCAGCACATTTACAGACATAATAAATGTCATGACATAATTTTAACTCAGTTAAAAATAAAAAAATATAAGCCGGGCTCGGTGGCTCAGCCTGTAATCCCGCGCCTTTGGGAGGCTGAGGTGAGTGGATTGCCTGAGCCCGCGGGTTCGAGACCCGCCTGGGCAGCGAGACTTCATCTCTACAATAAATCAAAAAATCAGCCGGGCGTGGTAGCGCATGCCTGTAATTCCGGCTCCTTGGAAGGCTGAGGTGGAAGGATCACCGGAGCCCAGCAGGTCGAGGCTGCGGTGGCCGGGAGCGGCCACTGCACTCCAGTCTGGGTGACAGAGTGAGACTCCAACTCAAAAAAAAACAAACAAACAAACAAACAAAAATAAAAAAATAGCCGGGCATGGAGGTTCATGCCTATAATTCCAGCACTTTGGGAGCGGAGGTGAGAGGATTGCCTGAACCCATGGGTTTGAGACTAGCCTGGGCCACATGGCAAGACCTCGTCTCTAAAATAAACAAAAAAAATTAGTTGGACATGGTGGTGCACGTTTGTAGTCCCAGCTACTTGGAAGGCTGAAGTGAAGGATCGCCTGAGCCCAGAAGGTCGAGGCTGCGGTGGCTGTGAGCGCACCACTGCACTCCAGCCTGGACAACAGAGAGAGACTCTGACTCAAAAACAGCAATAGGCCGGGCTCGGTGGCTCAGCCTGTAATCCCAGCACTTTGGGAGGCCGAGGTGAGTGGATTGCCTGAGCCTGGGTTCGAGACTTGCCTGGGCAACTTGGTGAGACCTCATCTCCACTACAAATCAAAAATAGCCGGGTGTGGTAGTGCACGCCTGTAGTTCCAGCTACTTGGAAGGCTGAGGCGGAAGGATCGCTGGAGCCCAGCAGGTCGAGGCTGCGCTGGCCAGGAGCGGCCACTGCACTCCAGTCTGGGTGACAGAGTGAGACTCCAACTCAAAAAACAAACAAACAAACAAACAAACAAAACCAGCAACAACAAAACACAACATCATGGTTTGTGCTGGCTTTCTACTGCTGCTGTAACAAAGTATCAAAACCCTAATGGTTTAAATAATTCAAATTTATAATCGTATGGTTCTGTAGGATAGAAGTCTGACACGGGTCTTGTGGGCTGAAATCAGGATGTCAGTTGGGCTACTTCCTTTCTGGAGCCTCTAAGCTAGAACCTACTTCCTTGCCTTTTCCTGCTTCTGGAGGTTGCCAGCACTCCGACCTCATGACCTCCTTTTCTCGCCTTCAAAGCTAGCAATGCTGCATCTCTCTGACCATCCTTTCATTGTCACATCTTCCTCTGACACATCTGCCTCCCTTCTCCCACTTCTGAGGTCCCTTTCTGTTTATACTGGGCCTAGCTGGATAATCCAGTATCTCTCTTAAAGTCATCCGGTTAGCAACCTTAATCCCTTTGTAACCTTAATTCCTCTTTGACATGTAATCTAACATAGTCACAGGTGCAGTGGATTAGAGTGTGGGCATCTGGTGCGGAGGGGAGCGGTATTATCTTGCCATCACATGGTTATCTGTAGAATCTAAAAAATATTTATTTATTTATTTATTTAAGATAAGGCAAGTCAGATTTATTAGAGCAGTCCACAGTCAGCAATGGTGATCTTGCTGGACTTGCCGTTCTTGGACCAAAAGCCCTCCATGGCTTGCACAATATCCGTGCCCTCTTTCACCTTGCCAAAAACCACATGCTTGCCACCCAACCACTTAGTCTTAGTAGTGCAGATGTAAAACTGGGAACTGTTTGGGTTGGGTCTAGCTTTTGCCACGGACCAGACGCCAGGATCTGTATGCTTCGAGATGAAGTTCTCATCATCAAATTGCTCCCCACTGGCTGAGCACCATGTCTCACACCTATAATCCCAGCACTTTGGGAGGCCGAGGTGAGAGGATTGTCTGAACCCACGAGTTTGAGAACAGTTTGGGCAACTTGGCATGAGCTCATCTCTACAATAAATTAAAAAATTAACCAGGCATGGTGGCACGAGCCTGTAGTTCCAGCTACTTGGAAGGCTAAAATGGAAGGAGTGCCTGAGCCCAGGAAGTGGAGGCCGCGGTGGCCCTGAGGGTGCCACTGTACTTCAGCCTGCGAGACAGAGTGAGAATCTGACTCAAAAAAAAAAAAATTTCTCCCCATAGGTGGGCTTGCGGCCAGTGCCATCATGGTGTGTAAAGTCACCCTGACAACAGAAATCTTTCTCTCCAGTGCTCAGAGCATGAAAGTTTTCTGCTGTCTTTGAAACTTTGTCTGCAAACAGCTTGAAGGAGACGTAGACCAAGAGCTCACTGTCGATGGCAATGTCGAAGAACATGGTGGAGTTGACCACGGCTGATGGGAAAAGGTTCAAGGCAGCAGTGTCTGCAAAGCCCCCCAAAATATTTAAATGTATAAAGCAGAAAATGGATATCATCTGGAATTCGAGACCCAAAGGACACACACACACACACACACACACACACACCTGTGATGACACTAAGATGAAAAAGTTCTGGAGATGGGTGGTGGTGACAGTTGTACAACAATGTAAATGTATTTTGTTTGTTGGTTGGTTTGTGAGTTGGAGTCTCACTCTGTCACCTAGGCTGAGGTGCAGTGGCATGTTCACAGCCACCGGTCTTGACCTTCTAGGTTCAGGTGATCCTTCTGCCTCAGCCTTCCAAGTAGCTAGAACTACAGGCGTGCTCCACCATGCCCAGCTAATATATATATATATTTAAATTTAGCTGGAGCTGGGCTCGGTGGCTCAGCCTGTAATCCCGTGCTTTGAGAGGCTGAGGTGAGTGGATTGCCTGAGCCTGCGGGTTTGAGACCCGCCTGGCAAATTGGCGAGACCTCATCTCTACAATAAATCAAAAAATTAGCCGGGCGTGGTAGTGACAGAGTGAGACTCCAACTCAAAAATAAAATAAAATAAAAATAAAATAAAATAAAATAAAATAAAATAAACTTAGTTGGAGTCTCACTCTTGTTGCCCAGGCTGGAGTGCAGTGGCACGCTCATGGCCACTGCAGCCTTGACCTGTTGGGCTCAGACAATCCTTCCGCCTCAGTCTTTCAAATAGCTGGAACTACGGGTTCACACCACATGTCCAGCTATTTTTTGTAGAGATGAGGTCTCACCAAGTTGCCCAGACTGGTCTCGAATCTGCGGGCTCAGACAATACTCTCGCCTCAGTCTCCCAAAGTGCTGGGATTACAGGCTGAGCCACCGCACCTGGCCACCCAGCTAATATTTTGATTTATTATAGAGATGAGGTCTTGCCAAGTTGCCCAGGTTGGTCTTGAACTTTGAACTCAGGCAATCCTCTCGCTGCTGCCTCCCATAGTGCTGGGATAACAGGCATGAGCCACCATGCCCAGCGTGAATGTACTTAATGCCACAGGACAGTACACTTAAAAGTGTTTAAAAAATTAGCTGGGTGTGGTGGAACATACCTGTAGTTCTGGTCACTTGGAAGGCTGAAGCGGAAGGATCACTGAGCCCAGCAAGTCGCTGCAGTGGCCGTGAGTGTGCCATTGCACTCCAGAGTGGGTGACAGAGTGAGATTTCAACTAAAAAAAGGGGGGGGGGAGTAAAATGGTAGATTATGTTACAGATATTTTCCAATAATTAGAAGAAAACCTTTGATGACTCTATAGTCATGTTTTTGTGACCTTTTTCCCCAGTTTATATTTTCTTATCCTATTTTCCTCTAAAATACTTTTTAAAAAAATGACACACAATATTCTATCAGATAGTAATGTTAATTATTTAAGCCAACGTATGTTATTGAACATTTGTCATTCTCAGTTTTTTTTTTTTTTTTTTGAGTTGGAGTCTCACTCTGTCGCCCAGACTGGAGTGCAGTGGCCGCTCCTGGCCACCGCAGCCTCGACCTGCTGGGCTCCGGCGATCCTTCTGCCTCAGCCTTCCAAGTAGCCAGAATTACAGGCAGGCGCTACCATAGCCCAGCTGATTTTTTCATTTATTGTAGAGATGAGGTCTCGCTGCCCAGGCGGGTCTCGAACCCGCGGGCTCAGGCAATCCACTCACCTCAGCCTCCCAAAGGTGTGGGATTACAGGCTGAGCCACCGAGCCTGGCTCATTCTCAATTTTTTACCCTTAGTAATAGTCCCCAGGTTCTGACAACACTTTAACTTGTTCTTATTTATTGTGTAAAATTTATTGACTGTAATATACTTCCAAGTAGCCGGGCTCGGCGGCTCAGCCTGTAATCCCGCGCCTTTGGGAGGCTGAGGTGATTGGATTGCCTGAGCCCGCAGGTTCGACACCCGCCTGGACAGCGAGACCTCATCTCTACAATAAATCAAAAAATCAGCCAGGCGTGGTAGCACGTGCCTGTAATTCCGGCTACTTGGAGGGCCGAGGCGGAAGGATCGCTGGAGCCCAGCAGGTTGAGGCTGCGGTGGCCGGGAGCGGCCACTGCACTCCAGTCTGGGCGACAGAGTGAGACTCCAACTCAAAAAAAAAAAAAAAAGAAAAAATACTTCCAAGTGACTTATACATTTAAAATAGTGAACATCTGGCCGGGGTTAGTGGTTCAGTCTGTAATCTCAGCACTTTGGGAGGACGAGGTGAGTGGATTGCCTGAGCCTGGGGGATTGATACCAGCCTGGGCAACATGGCGAGACCTCGTCTCTACAATAAACCAAAAAATTAGCTGGGACATGGTGGCACATCTTGTAGTTCCAGATACTTGGAAGGCTGAGGTGGAAGGACTGCTTGAGCTCAGCAGATTGAAACTGCAGTGGCTAAGAGTGTGTCACTGCACACCCACATGGGTGACAGAGTGAGACTCTAACTCAAAAAAACACACACACACACACACACACACACACACACACACACACACACACATTAGAATAGGAATGCTATTATAAATCTTGGCATTGATTGTAATTGTCCTTTTTTTTTTTTTTTGAGTTGGAGTCTCACTCTGTCGCCCAGGCTGGAGGTCAGTAACACACTCACGGCCACCCCAGCATTGACCTGCTGGGGTCTGGTGATCCTTCTGCCCTTGGACTTCCAAGTAGCTGGAACTACAGGCGTGTACTACCATGCCCGGCCAATTTATTTATTTACTTATTGTAGAGACGAGATCTCGCCAAGTTGCCTGAACTGGTCTCCAGCCTACGGGCTCAGGCAATCCACTCGCCTTGGCCTCCCAAGTGCGGGGATGACAGGCTGAGCCTCTGACCCCGACTGTATTTGGCCTGTTTATGAGCGATGTACCTCATATTCACTAACATGTGGAAAGCTTGTGAGGCAAGTGACAACTCCGATACTAACACTATTGCCCGTTTAGCTTTTGCTGACATACATTCTCTCCATATTTAAATTATTTTGATGTTAAGAGTGTTAGAATAGGCCGGGCATGGTGGCTCACGTCTGTAATCCCAGCCACTTTGGGAGGCCGAGTTGAGAGGTTTGCCTGAGCCCACGGGTTTGAGACCAGTCTGGGCAACTTGCCGAGACCGTGTCTCTACAATAAATCAAAAAATTAGCTGGACATGGGAGCATGTGTCTGTAGTTCCAGCTAATTGGAAAGCTGAGATGGAAGGATCCCCTGAGTCCAGCAGGTTAATGCTGGGGTGGCCGTGGACGTGCCAGCACACTGCACTCCAGCCTGGAAGATGGAGTGAGACTCCAACTCAAAGAAGAAAAAAAAGAATATACAATTCCCCACTGTTTCTCCATCCTTCTTTCACTAAAGTGTGTGTACACACCACCATGTCCCCTCCTCTTTTGCTATTTGTGAAATCCATGGATTCTTTCTTTTTTTTTTTTTTTTTGAGTTGGAGTCTCACTCTGTCACCCAGACTGGAATGCAGTGGCCGCTCCTGGCCACCGCAGCCTCGACCTGCTGGGCTCCGGTGATCCTTCCGCCTCAGCCTTCCAAGTAGCTGGAACTACAGGTGTGTGCTACCACGCCCGGCTCATTTTGATTTATTGTAGAGATGAGATCTCACCAAGTTGCCCAGGTGGGTCTCGAACCTGCGGGCTCAGGCAATCCACTCACCTCAGCCTCCCAAAGTGCTGGGATTACAGGCTGAGCCACTGAGCCTGGCTTCTTTTTTTTTTTTTTGAAAGCAGGATTTATTGAGAGGACAGAAAAACTCCCACAGTGGGAGGAGATGCAAGGAGGTTGCCCCATGGATTCTTTCTAGGGACAAATCTGGGGTACAGAACCATCATTCATAGGAATACAAGCTCTGGGTGCCAAGGCCACCTCCAGGGAAAGTGCAGGGTCCAGAGAAGCCACTTTCTTTTTTTAACATCTTTATAGAAGTGATTTTATTTTTTGAGTCAGAGTCTCACTTTATCGCCTAACCTGGAGTGCAGTGTCAAGCTCATAGCCATAGCAACCTCGATCTGCTGTGCTCCGGTGATCCTTCCACCTCAGCCATCCAAGTAGCTGGAACCACAGGCACGCACCACCAAACCCAGATAATTTTTTGATTTATTGTTAAGATGAGGTCTCACCAAGTTGCCCAGGCTGGTCTTGAACCCCTGGGCTCAGGCAATCCACCCGCCTCCACCTCTCAAAGTGTTTGGATTATAGGCGTGAGCCACCATGCTTGGCAAGTTTTTTCTTCTATGACATCATTACCTTCCTGGGGGTCAAAGTCATCCTGGAAAGCTAAAAAGGGGGAGTTGTTTACATGCGCAATGTTGTTTAAGACTCAGGACACGGGTTTACATACAGTTATTTATTTATCTGATTTATTGCAGAGATGAGGTCTCGCCAAGTTGCCCAGGCTGCTATCGAACCCCTGAGCCCAGGCAATCCTCTCACCTCGGCCTCCCAAAATGCTGGGATTATAGGCATGAGCCACTGTGCCTGGCCTACATTCTTTTACTCAAGAGTCATGGCTATGTGCAGGCAGTTGTCACACCCCTCAGCAACCAGACACACAGGTAGATTGTCACTTAACTTCACATGACTGCATGTCGTGCACCACTGAATGACAGTCAACCATCAGCAGGCATTTGCCTCTGTGTGGCTCCCTGGCACAGGTCACGTAAAGTGCTGGACAGTTCTCCCGATGCTGATCCCTGCTCCACTTTTTCTCACTTTTTTTTTTTGAGTTGGAGTCTCACTCTGTCACCCAGACTGGAGTGCAGTGGCCGCTCCCGGCCACCGCAGCCTCGACCTGCTGGGCTCCGGCGATCCTTCCGCCTCAGCCTTCCAAGCAGCCGGAATTACAGGCATGCGCCACCACGCCCGGCTGATTTTTTTGATTTATTGTAGAGATGAGGTCTCGCTGCCTAGGCGGGTCTCGAACCCGGGGGCTCAGGCAATTCACTCACCTCAGCCTCCCAAAGGCATGGGATTATAGGCTGAGCCACCGAGCCCGGCTCAACATAATTTTTTGGTTTTTTTTGTTTCTTGAGTTGGAGTCTCACTCTGTCATCCAGACTGGAGTGCAGTGGCCGCTCCTGGCCACCGCAGCCTCGACCTGCTGGGCTCCAGCGATCCTTCCACCTCAGTTTTCCAAGTAGCAGGAATTAAAGGCCGGGTGCTACCACACCCGGCTAATTTTTGATTTATTGTAGAGATGAGGTCTCGCCAAGTTGACCAGGCGGGTCTCGAACCCGCGGGCTCAGGCCATCCACTCACCTCGGCCTCCCAAAGTGCTGGGATTACAGGCTGAGCCACCAAGCCCAGCCATAATTTTTAATACATAAATTCCAGGGTTTTTTGTTTGTTTGTTTTTTTTGTTTTGTTTTGTTTTTGAGTTGGAGTCTCACTTGGTCGCCCAGACTGGAGTGCAGTGGCCGCTGCCGGCCACCGCAGCCTCGACCTGCTGGGCCCCGGCGATCCTTCCTCCTCAGCCTTCCGAGTAGCCGGAATTACAGGCACGCGCTACCACACCCGGCTGATTTTTTGAGTTATTGTAGAGATGAGGTCTCGCTGCCCAGGCAGGTCTCAAACCCGCGGGCTCAGGCAATCCACTCACCTCAGCCTCCCAAAGGCGCGGGATTACAGGCTGAGCCACCGAGTCTGGCTCAAGGGTTTTTTTTTCAGGTCCCTCCTCATAGAATAAACTCTGTCTCATTCCCCTTTTCTTAGGGCTTTTCCTGATAACAATTTTTTTTTTGAGTTGGAGTCTCACTTTGTTGCCCAGGGTGGATGCAGTGGCATGCTCAGTCACCACAGCCTTGACCTGCTGGGCTCAGGTTATCCTTCCACCTCAATCTTCTAAGTAGCTGGAACCACAGGTGTGCACCACCACGCCTGGCTAATTTTTTGATTTATTGTAGAGACAAGGTCTTGCCAAGTTGCCCAGGCGGGTCTCAAACTCCTGGGCTCAGGCAATCCTCTTGTCTCAACCTCCAAAAGTGCTGGGATTATAGGCATGAGCCACTGTGCTTGGCAAATTTTTTTATTTATTGTGGAGACGAGCTCTTACCACGTTGCCCAGGCTGGTCTAGTACTTGTGGGCTAAAGGAATCCTCCCAACTTGCCTTCCCAAAGTGCTGGGCTTACAGGTGTGAACCACCATGCCCAGTCTATTTTTTGTTTCACATGGTCTCACTGTTGCCCAGGTTGGAGTGCAGTGGTGTGATCATAGCTCATTGCAGCATTGAACTCCAAGGCTCAAACAATCTTTCCATTTCAGTCTCCTAAGTAGCTGGGACTACAGATGCAAGCCACTCCGCCTGGCTAATTTTTGACATTTTTTTGTAGAGACGAGGTCTTACTATGTTGCCCAAGTTGATTTCAAATTCCTGGCCTCAAGTAATCCTCTTGCCTCAGCCTCCCAAAGTGCTGGGATTACAAGTGTGAGCCACCATGCCCTGATAACAATTCTGCTTCTCTCATGCAATGTAGATGCCTCTTGACTCACTAGAGGAAAAATCATTTAAAAGATAATAAAGAAAAAAACCACAAAAATGAAGACAATATCTTACTGTGCTTACATAAATACAGAGGGTGTCAAAAAAGTATATACTTTTTTTTTTGAGTTGAAGTCTCACTCTGTCACCCAGGCTGGAGTGCATTGGCACACTCATGGCCACCCCAGCGCCAATTTGCTTGGCTCCAGCAATCCTTCTGCCTCAGGCTTCCAAGTAGCAGTTATGCTTTACGACACCTGGCTAATTTTTTTTATTATTATTGTTTATTGTAGAGCTCAGGTCTCGCCTAGTTGCCTGGGCTGGTCTCGAACCCACGGGCTCAGGCAATCCACTCACTTCAGCCTCCCAAAGTGCTGGGATTACAGGCTGAGCCACATTTTAAAAATTATGGTTTATTATTTTATTGTTGAGTGATAGTTCATTATTTGGATGTTTGATTCTTCATTCTGCAGCTGAGATGAGGGACATTGGGCTGTTTCCAGTTTGGGGAAATTATAAATAAACCTGCTGTCTGTCATAACTTGTATATGGGTTTTTTGTGTAAATTAAGTTTTTATTTTCATTTCACTTGAGTAGATATGTAGGAGCTGAATTGCTGGTTGATACTGTAAGAGTATCAAAGGAGAAGAAATTTTACAGCTAGACAGAATGAGGCGGATGTGAAAAAAGAGGAAAAACTTAGCATCTATCAGGTTAAAAATCCCACTGGGCCTCTAAGATGTTAGGTCAGGCCTGCTGGGGGGGGTGTGAGCGATCTGGTGCTTTGGGAAAGATGCAAAGAATTACACAGTAGTTAGATTGAAAAATATAGTTTATTTAGAAAGCAAATTAGAAAGACAGAGAGAGAGAGAGAGAGAGAGAGAGAGAGAGAGAGAGAGAGAGAGGAGATTCACCCCCCCAAGGTAGGGGAGGGGGCCAAAGCTAGGAAACATGGCGGCCATAGCTCAAAGAGCCACGTGGACACGCCAGAGTTTACCAAAGCAACAGCCGTATATACATTTTAAGACAGGAAAAACTGTATTAAAATTGTAATACTCAATATATACTGATAACAAAAGAAGAGTACAAGTCACATTTGACTTCTGCAATTACAAGAGGTGCTCAAAGTGATTACGTCAGCGTCCAGAAACTTCTGATTATGGAGAACTAGAAGTAATACATAGATAACATCGCTTAAAATGTGTATACATTTTTTTTTTTTTTTTTGAGTTGGAGTCTCACTCTGTCGCCCGGACTGGAGTGCAGTGGCCGCTCCCGGCCACAGCAGCCTTGACCTGCTGGGCTCTGGCGATCCTTCCGCCTCAGCCTTCTGAGTAGCCGGAATTACAGGCATGCGCTACCATGTCTGGCTGATTTTTGGATTTATTGTAGAGATGAGGTCTCGCTGCCAAGTGGGTCTCGAACCCGCGGGCTCAGGCAATCCACTCACCTCAGCCTCCCAAAGGCACGGGATTGCAGGCTGAGCCACTGAGCCCGGCTTGTGTATACATTTTTTTGACACCCCGGCATATAGCTTCAGATTGCACTAAGTGAAGAGGGTGAAACGACAGTGAGAAATGAAGAGGAATGTAGTAAAGAGAGTGTTCAGGAAAGGCATCTCTGAGGATATATCATCTTGGAGGAATCTCCGATATTTGAGCTGAGATTTGAGGAGATGATCCAGGCCCAGAAAGTCTAAGGAAAAGGCCCTCAGGCCGGAATGAACTTGGGTGTTAGTGGTAAAGGAATGCAAGAAAGTGAATGTGTCTGGTATTGAGTGAGAGAGGGAAAGAGTGTGCCTTAAAGATGAAGTAAGCTGGGCACGGTGGCTCACGCCTGTAAACCCAGCACTTTGAGAGGCGGAGGCAAGAAGATTGCCTGAGTCCAGGGGTTCCAGACAAGCCTGGGCAACTTGGTGAGCCCTCAACTCTACAAAAAAATCAAAAAAATTAGCCGGGCATGGTGGCACGTGCCTGTGGTTCCAGCTAACTAGCAACTTGGAAGGCTGAGGTGGAAGGAACACCTGAGTCCAGCAGGTCAAGGCTGCAGTGGCCATGAGCGTGCCAGTGCATCTTAGCTTAGGGAACAAAGAGTCCAACTTGAAAAAAAAAAAGAAAAAGAAAGAGAAAGAGAAAGAATGGCCTTGGGATTATGTTTTTAAAAAGTCTTTATCTTTTAGAGATGTACACTGAAATATTTACAGATGAAATGAAATGTATTTGTGAGACGGGCATGGTGGCTCATGTCTGTAATTCCAGCACTTTGGAGGCGGAGGCAAGAGGATTGCCTGTGTCTATGGGATCGAGACCAGGTTGGGCAACATGACAAGACCTCGTCTCTATAATAACTTAAAAATTAGCTGGGCATGGTGGTGTACCCCTGTAGTTCCAGCTACCTGGAAGGCTGAAGTGGAAGGACTGCCTGAACCCACCAGGCCAAGGCTATGGTGGCCATGAACATGACACTGCACTCCAGACTGGATGACAGAGTGAGACTCCAACTAAAAAAAAAAAAACAAAAACCAAGAAATGTATTTGCTTCAAAATGTTCAAGGAGGAGTTGGTGGAAGTATACATGAAACAAGATTAAGATTAACATGAGTTAATTGTTGAGGCTGGGTGATAGATATACAAGAGTTCATTGTGCCGGGCACGGTGGCTCAAGCCAGTAATCCTAGCACTTTGGGAGGCAGAGGCAAGAGGATTGTCTGAGCTCAG
Source organism: Cephalopachus bancanus (assembly GCA_027257055.1). Taxonomy (NCBI): domain Eukaryota; kingdom Metazoa; phylum Chordata; class Mammalia; order Primates; family Tarsiidae; genus Cephalopachus; species Cephalopachus bancanus. Next base: position 26,938 of record JAPVLO010002530.1, read on the forward strand.
GGATTTGAGACCAGTCTGGGCAACTTGGTGAGACATAGTTTCTAAAGTAAATAAAAAAAAAATAAACCGAGCATGGTGGCTTGTGCCTGTGGCTCCAGCTACTTTGAAGGCTGAGGCGGAAGGATTGCCTGAGTCCAGCAGGTCAAGGCTGTGGTTGCCATAAGCATGCCACTGCACTCCAGCCTGGGCAACAGAGTGAGACTCCAACTCAAAAAAAAAAAAAAAAAAAAAGAAAGGGAGGGGGTCTGAGGAAGCAGTAAGGGTCAAGCTTAAGTCAGGATAGGCAACAGTCCTCTGAGGCAGGAGACTAGGAAAATATTCGCTATCATGGATAGAGGTGAGCAGTACTGATTAGGGAGACTAGTTATGTTTGGAGGTATGTGCTAAAGCAGTGTTTGGTTGGCCCAGACATGAATCCCTAACACTGGGGAAAAGATGAGGCAGAGGACATTTTGTCAACATAAAATAACATACGGGGCCAGGTGCGGTGGCTCACCTCTATAATCCCAGTACTTTGGGAGGTCTAGGTGAGAGGACTGCTCGAGCCCAAGGGTTCGAGACCAACCAAGACAACTTGACAAGACCTCATCTCTACAATAAATCAAAAAATTAGCCAGGCGTAGTGGTACATGCCTGCAGTTACAGCTACTTGGAAGGCTGAGGTGGAAGGATTGCTGGAGCCCAGCAGGTCAATGCTGGGGTGGCCGTGAGTGTGCCATGGCACTCCAATCTGGGCGACAGTGAGACTCCAACTCAAAAAAAAAAAAAAAAAATTACACAGGAAGCTCATGAAAGCCAGCTAAGAGCAGGAGGTCTTAGGTCTCAGAATCTAGGTAGCCTGTCTTCCTGCTCAACCTCTCTGCTCATTATTCTGGAACTACAGGCACATGCCACCACGCCCAGCTAATTTTTGATTTGCTGTAGAGATGAAGTCTCGCCAAGTTGCCCAGGCTGGTCTCAAACCCGTGGGCTCAGGCAGTTCTCTCACCTTGGCCTCCCAAAGTGCTGGGATTGTAGGCGTGAGCCACTGTGCCCAGTATTTTTTTTTTTTTGATTGATTGTAGCAAGGAAGTCTCACCATGTTGCCCAGCCTGGTCTTGAGCCTGTGGGCTCAGGCAATCCTCTCACCTCGGCCTCCCAAAGTGCTGGGATTGTAGGCATGAGCCACCGCGCCCGGCCTTTTTTTTCTTTTTTGATTTATTGTAGCGAGGAGGTCTTGCCACATTGCCCAGTCTGGTCTGGAACCCTTGGGCTCAGGCAATCTTCTCGCCTCTGCTTCCCAAAGTGCTGGGATTATAGGCGTGAGCCATAGTCTGCTCACTATTCCTTTCTCTGCTTTCCCTGTTAACTTCTATTCTCCTTTATGACTCATTAGGACAATGCTCTCAGGATCACTTACTCTCCTCCCACTGGAGATGAGGAGCCTTGGGCCAGTTCTTCCTATTTCTAGCCAGGCTGTGTTTGGCCTGTAGGCCTAGAAAAGAACGCTGGATAAAGAATGTGCTGAGTAACTCCAGAAGACTGCAGTTGAGTCCATCCTGATAGCATGGACAGGGTCCTGAGCTAGATAAGGTATGGGGGGGCACAAGCAGCAGAGCAGGCTAACACTCCCTGGGGAGAGTGGGATTCACTGGGTCATTTAGATAGAATACTAATGACACAGACCTAGTGTTTGCTGATGTCCTTTAACTTGAAACTCTCTCTAAAACAGCAGGACTAACACAGCATCTGCAGCTGTGAAGCACTAGGCCTTCAAATGTTATGTTGTCCAAAAATTAACGCGTAGGGGATCAGAACCAAATAACCTGCCGGTCTACAACATGCATATTCCACATTGGCAAGGGGATACCAGGCTCAGATTTTCGTGCTGTGGAGGGTCTCCTAGGAAATCTGGAGCAAGCTACTCTGGCAAAATAAAGAGCCATGAATTTGGTAGTTTCCCCTTAATACCCAAATATGAGCTAATTAGAACAAACGATCTCTAAAGTGTCCGCTCACCTACACACTTATGATTACATGAAATAGTGGGGAAAAAAACAACAATTTTTAAATTTTTTAACAGTTTTTTCATGATGGAAAAATTTAAAAAGATTCAAAAAAGTAAAAAGCAATGAAAGGAACTCTGAAGTACCAATCACCCCACTCCAACACATGTCCAGTCTTTTTTACCTAAATCCCTACTTAAGCCCCACCTTCCATCCTGCATTATTATTATTATTATTATTATTATTATTGAGTCAGAGTCTTACTCAGTTGCCCCGGCTGGAGTACAGTGGCACACCCACAGCCATTTGGGCTCTGGTGATCCTTCTGCTTCAGCCTTCCAAGTAGCTGGAACTACAGGTGTGCCTACCATACCAGGCCAATTTTTTTTTTTTTTTAGTTGGAATCTCATTCTGTCACCCAGACTGCAGTACAGTGGCTGCTCCCGGTCACTGCAGCCTCGACCCACTGGGCTCTGGCGCTCCTTCCGCCTCAGCCTTCCAAGTAGCCGGAATTACAGGCATGCGCTACCACGCCTGGCTGATTTTTTTTTTTAAATTTATTGTAGAGATGAGGTCTCGCCAAGTTGCCCAGGCGGGTCTCAAACCCATGGGCTCAGGCAATCCACTCACCTCAGCCTCCCAAAGTGCAGGATTACAGGCTGAGCCACCAAGCCTAGCTCAGGCCAATATTTTTTTAAAAAATTATTTATCGCAGAGACAAGGTCTCACCAAGTTTTCCAGGCTGGTCTTGAACCCCTGGGCTCAGGCAATAGTCTTGCCTCGGCCTCCCAAAGTGCTGGGATTACAAGCTTGAGCCACTGCACCCAGACTATTTTTTTTTTGAATTGGAGTCTCACTCTGTTGCCCAGGCTGGAGTGCAGTGGCACGCTCATGACCATCGCAGCCCTTCCACCCCAGCCTTCCAGGTAGCTGGAACTACCACCAAACCTGGTTAATTTTCTGATTTATTATAGAGATGAGGTCTCGTCAAGTTGCCCGGGCTAGTCTCGAACTCCTGGGCTCAGGCAATCCTCTCTCTTCTGTCTCCCAATGTGCTGTGATTACATGCGTGAGCCACATTGCCTGGCCCCCTGCATTATTTTTATTTATTTATTTTTTTGAGTTGGAGTCTCACTCTGTCACCAGACTGGAGTGCAGTGGCCGCTCCCGGCCACCGCAGCCTCAACCTGCTGGGCTCCGGCGATCCTTCCGTCTCAGCCTTTCAAGTAGCTGGAACTACAGGCGCGCGCTACCACATCCGGCTAATTTTTTTGATTATCGTAGAGATGAGGTCTCGCCAAGTTGCCCAGGCGGGTCTCGAACCTGTGGGCTCAGGCAATCCACTCACCACAGCCTCCCAAAGGCGCGGGATTACAGGCTGAGCCACTGAGTCCAGCTTCCCTGCATTATTTTTAAGCAAACCTTAGACATTATATAAAATAGATTCTAATGAATTCTCTTGGATCAAAGGTAGCATATAAATAACAGATTACATAAAGTCAGGCTTTCTCCTTTTCCTGGATACCCTCTCTTACTGTAATTGTAAACATGATCAGTACGGTATTACAACAAACTTGGTTCAGCTGTGTAGGATGACAAATCATATGCTAAATGAACCCAACTATATTTGCTACCATTAATGGGCCTTTGCTATTTTCCAGGTTGTATTGTGCTGTATTGTGTATTAGTCTACTGTATCTAATGTATAACAGACTACACCCAAAATTCTACAGCAAGAAAAAATAAACATTTATTATCTGATAGTTGCTGTGAATAAATAATCCAAGAGTGACTTAGCTGAGTGATTCTGGCTCAGGACCTGTCAGGAAGCTGCAATCTAGAGTTGATTGGAGCTGTAGTCATTTCAAGGCTCACCTTGGGGAGAAGTCACTTCCAAACTCACTCACAGGGCTGCCTGATGACATGGTAGCTGGCTTCCCCAACTGCAAGTACATCAAGAAGATGAGACAGAGAATCCAAGACTGAAGCCACAGTCCTTTATCAACTCATCTTGATAGAGATATCCCTTTACTTTTTTTTTTTGAGTTGGAGTCTCACTCTGTCACCCACGCTGGAGTGTGGTGCCACACTCACAGCCACCGCAACCTCGACCTGCTGAGCTCAGGGGATCCTTCTACCTCAGCCTTCTAAATAGCCATAACTATAGGCATGCACTACCACGCCTGGCTAATTTTTGTGATTTATTGTAAAGACGAGGGCTCAACAAGTTGCCCAGGTAGGTTTCGAACCCCTGGGCTCAGGCAATCTTCTCATCTAGGCCTCCTACAGTGCTGGGATTATAGGCGTGACCTAACACTGCTCCCAGTTCAGAAAGTTTTTGAGGAAAACAAACAGAAAGATGAACATCATGTGGCATGCTGCAGTTCTAAAGTTGGCTACCAAAGAGATCGTGTTCATTTTATGAAGATGTTCAATATTTCCATTTAACTCCTTTGAGTTACAGATCCACAGAGATCTGCTGTGACCATGCCCAGTCAGAAAGCAAGGAGCTTTTTGCTAGAATGTCTGTATTACCCTCTTCAATGGACAGAGTGATTCGTCCTGTGCATTCTTGTGTCTTTGTAGGCCCTACTGAAACTGTGATACTATAATTACAACATTTATGTTGTTATTGGGCTTTCTAGCTCTCCTTTCACTTTTTAATTTTATTTATTTTTATTATTATTTGAGTCGGAGTCTCAGTCTGTCGCCCAGGCTGGAGGGTGGTGGCACGCTCATGGCCACTGTGGCCTCTACCTGCTGGGCTCAGGCGATCCTTCTGCCTCAGCCTTCCAAGTAGCTGGAACTACAGGCACACGCCACCACGTCCGGCTAATTTTTTAATTTATTGCAGAGATGCAGTCTCCCCAAGTTGCCTGGGCTGGTCTTGAACCCGTGGGCTCAGTCAATCCTCTTACCTCGGTTTCCCAAAGTGCTGGGATTATAGGCCGTGAACCACCACGCCCAGTCCAATATGCCTTACTGTTATTGCTGTGCATTTCTTCCGAATCAATTCTGACTGCTACTGTGCTAAAGAAAATAGTTTCTGCTACAGCATACAAAACTCAAGTTATCTATATATGCAATCGATTTTGGAAGCAGACAGTAGTGCATTTAGGATCCAGGTCTAATCTCACACCTTTTAGCCAAAATGCAGATTGAATAAGGAAAGAGTGGAAGGAAAACAATCATTACGACGTATGTGAATACTCACCAGATATATACAAATCTTGCCAGTTCTGATTTTGACCTGCCATAGAATCTGCGAAGTCATTCGCCAAGTATTTTTGTCAGGAGGTAAAAAAGCTCCTCTTAAGTTATTGCAAACCATTTGCTTCTAGTAACTAGTTGTTATTCTTTATCACTCACTATGATAACTTAAAACGCTGTCTAAAAATATCTCCCCAGATTTGCAAAATGACAGAGACTCTGCATGCATGCGTCTCTGGGGATAAGGAGGCTACGCTTAGGAGGCAGAGTGCACTGATGATTTAAGGGAGAGAATTCCGCCTTTGCAATTCCCAGCCCGAGATCTCCGCAGAAGCTGCGAAGGACCCACTCGGGGCGCTGGAGCCAGAGGGCATCGGAGCCTCGGAGCCTCGGAGCCCCCCAGTCCTACGTGGGAATCCCAACTCCCGCCCTGGGAAGGAGTCTCCCTGGGAAGGAGTCTCCCAGTACCTCCCGCACGCGCCTCCGTGACCTTGAGCCGCTCGGCATCCCTTTCCCTGCCTCGGAAAACCGGAGAAGAGCAGCCGCCACCTGCCTGAGGCCACCCACATCACACGACCGGTCCGCGTCCCGCAGGAAGGCGCGCGAGGCACGCCCTCTCGGTCCCCGCGCGCTCGGCTTCTGCTCGACGCGCAGCGCGAACGCGGGGGAAGGAAAGGGCCCGGGTCTCGCACCCCGCGGGGGTCGGACGCGGGTGGGCGCGGAGGGCCGCGGCCGCGCGCCTCGGCCCCGGGGGCGGGGCTTGAGCGACGCCCCGCCCCCGCCCTCTCCTGCCCCTCCCCCGCCCTCGTCCACCCGCCCCCGCAGTAGGAGAGGGCCTAGGAGGGGGAGAGGGAGCGAGAGAGGAAAGTGCCGCTCCGTGGAGAGGGGCGGAAGGAGGGGGAGGAAAAAAAAAGAGAACGGAAACAGAAACATGGCGGCCGGCCGTCGGGACGGCGGCGCCGCGGGCAGCGCCTAGGAGAGCCGCGGGCGCGCTCGCGCTCCCGGCCGGTCCCCCGGCCGCAGGCGGCGCCCCTCGAGACCCCGGGCCCCCGAGGCCGCGCAGGCGCAGATCGGGCCCTGGCGGCGGCGGCGGCGGCGGCCGCGGAGCGCGTCCCCCGCCCTGCCCCGCCGAGGGCGCCCAGGCCGCGCCGCCGGCGCCTGCACGCGCAGGAAGGAGCCGCGGGCGGCAGGTGAGGCCGCTCGCGGAGGAGCCCTGCGCGGGGCTCTCGCGGGGAGGGCGCCGGGGGAGGCAGCGCGGGGCGGGGGTGCACCGGGCCGGGCTCCCGGGCCCGGGGCGCGGGGGCTCGCCGGGGAGAGGCGGGGTGGCCCGGGGGCCCGGGCCCTTCCGGCCTAGTCCCTCCGCGGGTTCCGGGGGCGGGGAGCCCCCGGAGCCTGCGGGACGCGCCGGGGGGGAGGCTGCGCCTGGAAGGGCCTCCCCGCGCCGCCGTCCGGGGCCCTGGCCCCGCTGCGTGCCCGCGCGCGGCGTCTGGGCCCGAGGGCGCCCCCGGGGTGGGGGCAGGGCGGGGAGCAGCGGCGCCGGGGGTCCCCGGGAGGGGGGCGTGGGTGGGGGAGGACCGGGGACGAGAGGGCGGAGGGCTTGGATGGGGTGGCGGGGCGTCTCGGCAGAGATCAGGGAGCTGGAGGGGCGGCGGGGGGCGTGCAGGTGTTGCAGGTGAATCGAGGTCATTTGCTCTTCGGCCTTTCGGCGGATCCTCAGGGCGGCTTTGTCGGGGGTGACTCTTAGGAGAGCAAGCTCCTTTCAACTCCAGGGTGACTAAACACAAATTAAAACCAGCTCATCGGCCCCTAGTGCTGACTCGGTGAAGAGCTGTAACTTTCTGCCT
>JAPVLO010002531.1:0-33341 GCA_027257055.1 Cephalopachus bancanus
ACACTATCTAAAAGAAGACAACAAAATTCAGATGCTCATAATATAGTATACATTATGTCTAACATATAATTTTAAAAACTACTATATATAAAATCTAACATACAATCCAAACTTACTAGAAGTGAAAGAATGTGCTGGATACCAAGTAGAAAAACACGGAAAAAAGAACTGATCTAGAGATTACACAGATTTTTGGAATCCACATAGAAGAACTTTAAAATAGATTGAATGAAAATAGGGTTTTTTTGTTTATTTGTTTTCTGTTTTTCTTTTTTTGTTTTTGAGTTGGGAGTCTCATTCTGTTGCCCAGGCTGGAGTGCAGTGGCATAATCACAGCTCACTGCAGCCTTAACTTCCTAGGCTCAGTTGATCCTTCGGCCTCAGCCTCTCAAGTAGCTGGACTACAGGGGCACACTAGGCTGTTTTTTGATTTTTTTTTTTTTTTGAGTTAGAATCTCACTCTGTCGCCCAGACTGGAGTGCAGTGGCCACTCCCGGCCACCGCAGCCTCGACCTGCTGGGCTTCAGCGATCCTTCCACCTCAGATTTGCCTCAGATTTTTTTGTAGCAAAAACCTCTTGCTATGTTGCCTTAGCTGGTCTTGAATTCCTGGGCACAAGCAATCCTCTCACCTCAGTCTCCCAGAGTGCTGGGATTAAAGGCGTGAGTCTCTGTGCCCTACCAGACTTCTTTAAAATGAATATAAAGGAAAATGTGGACATAATTGGTAGTGAGGGAACACCCTTCTATCCCTGAAGGAGCTGGAGGAGGGGCAGGAAACCATTTGGTGTCAGGACTGTATAGTGATACCAAGTCAAAAACAAAATCTGCCATTACTGAGGGAGAAATGGGAAATTCCTGTCCAAGACCAACTTCAGATCTAAGTCTGAGTTTGGTTGCCACAAGAAAAGACAGAAATACTGAGAAAGCCCCATTCCCAAGGCCAGACTTGCCCAAGACTGAAGCTGGACCTTGACAACTGATAATTTCTTTGCCCAAAAGCCTAGCACAAAATAATAAGCGGTAGCAGTTTTCTAGTAGGAGAAGGGAAAGAGAATGGAAAGAAAACCCTCTTTTGCATGAACACATAGGAATAGCTAAATGTTGAAGGGAAAAGCATGAAAACTAAGACATATCCTCTAACCCTCAGCTCCAACTTTAGGCAGAAGGCAACAATAGCACACCACTAGAGGAATTTAACTCAGTGGTATGCAGAAAGCAAAGATAGCAACAACAAAATCCAACCCTAGTTCCATTTCTGTCTCAAACTCATACACTAACTGCGTAACATATTTCTAGACATAAATACTATTTAACTCAGTGCCTGCTGTTCTACACATTATGTTTAGCATTAAATCAAGAATCATGAGAACGTAAATATCAATTAAAACAACTCATTACAAGGAGGTAAGTCAGTCAATAAAACCAGACTAAGAGATGACTTAGATGTTGGAACTATGAATGAAGGCTTCAAGATAACTATGTTTTAATATGTGACCATGCATAGATAGAGGGGGGATTTCAACAGAGAGTTGCAAACTATAAAAAGAGTTCAAAAAAAATGTTAGAAATAAAAACATGACATCAGAGATAAAATTTGTTTTAATTCTATTTTAATAGACTTAAAACTCAACACAGTCTGTTTTGCATTATTTATTCTTAGTTATTTGATATTTTAGCTATTTTTAAAGGGGCATCTTTCTTTTTATATTGTTTTCTACCACCTTTTACTAATAGTGCAAATGATTTTCACATATTAAGTTTGTTCTTATACCTTGCTAAAGTTATTAATTTTATAATATACTTGTAGATTTTTAGGATTTCTAAGTACATGATCATTACAACAGTGTTGTACATCAGTAAAAACACTGAGAAGATGTAATTTTTTGTGGACTTTTTTGTCTTGTTCCTGATCTCAAAGGAAAACCTTTCAATGTTTAATCAATTCTATGTGTTGTCACAAAACGTGAAGCAATGGGAACACTCTATGCTCATGGTGGAAGTGTACATACACATAATTTATTTTGAAAATAAGCATTCATTAACTACTAAAGCTAAATATACATATTCTATGAAACTAAAAAACCCAGAAGAAAACATTAGGAGAAATACTCCAGGACATTGATTGGGCAGATTTCTTGAGTAAGACTTCAAAAGTACAAGCAACCAAAGAAAAAATGGACAGATGGTATCACACCAACCTAACAAGCTTCTGCACAGCAAAGGAGACAATTAACAAAGTAAAGAGAAACCAACAGAATGGAAGAAAATATTTATAACTGTCAAGGGATTAATACCACAATAAAAAAGGAACACAAACACTCAATAGTTAAAATAAAATCCAATTTTTAAAATAAAAAAAAGATCTGAAAAACATTTCTCAAAAAAGAAAAGGCTGTACAAGAAGACATACAAATGGCCAATAGATATGTGAAAACAAATTCTCAATCTCACTAATCATCAGAGAAATGATGATAGAATGAAATCAAACCAAAAATAAGATATCATCTCACTTCATTTAAAAAAATGTCTTTTATAAAAAAGACCCAAAAAAATGAATCCTGGCAAGGATGCAGAGAAAGAGGAACACTTGTAAACTGTTGGTAGGAATGTAAATTAGTGCAGCCCCACTAGGGAAAACAGTTTTGAGTTTCCTCAAAAAACTAAAAACTGAACTCTCATATGATCAATAATTCCACACCTGAGTGTATATTCAAAAGAAAAAAACCAAAGTAACAAATAAATATCTGCACTCCCATGTTTATTGTAGCATCCATCACAATAGCCAAGATATGAATCAACCTAAGTGTTCATCAGCGGATGAATAGATTAAGAAAATGTGGTATATATAAAAAATGGAATACTATTCTGCCTTTAAAAAAAGAATTAAATCCTGTCATTTGCAACAACATGGATAAAACTGGTGAGTGAAATCACCAAGCACAAAAAGAGCTAAAAAAAAAAATTAACTCATGGAGATAGAGAATAGATGATGGGTACCAGAGACTTGAGAAGGTTAGTGAGAAGGGGGAAAAAAGACGGGTTACCTAACGGGTAAAAAAATATATAGTTGATACAAGTAGTAAGAGCTAGTTCAGTACACAATAGTACAACTATAGTTAACAATAATTTATTGTACAATTCAAAACAATTAGAGAAGTGGAATTGGAATTTTCTAACACAAAAAAAGCAGATGTTTGAGGTGATGGATATCCCAGCTACCCTTATTTGATCATTACATATTGTATGCGCATATTAAAATATTTCATGTACACCATAAATACATATAACTATTATGTATCCATAAAAAAATTTTTTTAAAAAAAAATTTAATTCTGGATGTACACCCACATAACTGCAAGTACATATGCAGTTGGGAGATATATAAGAATGTGTTCTTTGTTTTTTTTTCAGCGTCTCGCTCTGTCCTCCAAGCTGGAGAGCAGTGAGTGGCACACCCAGGCCCCCCAAAAGCTTCGACCTGCTGGGCTCAGGCAGTCCTTCCACTTCAGCCTTCCAAGTAGCTGGAAATACAGGCGCATGCCACCATACCAGGCTAATTTTTTTAAATTTTCAGTAGTGATGAGGTCTCACCAAGTTACCCAGGGTGGTCTCGAACCCCTGGACTCAGGCAATCTTCTCTACCGGCTCCCAAAGTGTTGAGAAAGAATGTTTTAAGCAGCACAATTCATAGAAACCAAAAACTGGAAACAACTTAAATTTCAATCAACAGTAGAATGATAAATTGTGATACAGACATATAAAAAAATATGTATTGTTTACTACCTTACACAACAGACCACCCCAAAATTAGTGACTTAAAACAACAACCTTTCATTTAGCTCACAAATTTTTTTGGGTCAGCAATTTAGACTCAGCTCAGCTGGAAGTTCTGTGATCAATTGTAGGACTCTTTTACGTCTCTGAGGGCCCTGTTCAGACAACCAAGCTTACTCAGTTCTGGTCCACATACATCATTCTCCAGCAGTCTAGCTGGGGAGGCAGGGGTCCTAATACACAGAACATAGCACACAGGCTGGGTGGAGGGGGGAGCTCAGACCTGGCACATGATCACTTTCACCACCGTCTGTTGACTAAAACAAGCCACCGCACAGCTCAGATTCAAGGGAAGAGAACAAGAGCCCATCTTTTTATGGGAGGGGCTTTAAACATGTTGCAAAAGGGTTGGGTAGGGAGGAGTGAAGGATTAGGGGATTTCTTTAATCTATACAAAAAACGAATTTAGAAAAGAAAAACAAAAATCTGCTACTACACAAAATAACATGGATTAATTCATAAATAATGTCAAAATAAATAAAACCCGGCATAAAAAATGCATGTGGTATAATTCTTTTTTTGTAAAGTTCCAAAATTGACAGAACTAAAATAAGGGTGTATAGATACTTGCTTAATTAAATTTTTTCCATTCATTGCTTTTTTATTTTTTTTCATTTTTTTAAATTTTAGAGTTGTGGAGCACATGTGAGGATTTGCTGCAGGTGTAAATTGCAGGGTGAGAAATGGTTTTAGCAAGCCCTCTCTCTCCCTGGGATGAACATGGTACCCAAAAGGGTTTTTTGTGCCCCTTTTCTCCTTCTATGATCAACGAAAATGAGGACTGAGTAATATCCATTAGTTTTAGTGACATGATAGTCATTATTGCATTGTTGATTTTAGTAAGAGCTATTTTTGTGGAGTGTTGGGATAGAAACCAGGGATTGTGGCAAATAGGGTAAAGAAATGAATGCAGTTAGACTGTTTTGGGGAGTTTAGGAAGAAGAGAAAAGATAGAAGTTGGAAGGCATTGGGGGTTCAGTAGAATGTGTTCTATTAATTATTTCCAAATAGGACAGAATTAATTATGAATGACTAAAAGCCAGTAGGAAAAATTTAGTTGAGAGGGAGGGGTCAAGTGCAGTATAGAGAGAAAAGGGTTTTTGATGGTATATAGTGTTTTTGAGAGAGCAAAAAGGATGAATAAAGCTGCTTTGAAAACTCATTTTTTTTTGTGTTGAGATTTTACTCTGTTGCCCAAGCTGTAGTGGCACAGTCATGGCTCACTGCAGTCTTCATCTCCTGGGCTTCTGCCTCTGCCTCCTGAATAACTGGACTACAGACATGCACAAATATGCTGGTTAATTTCTTGAATTTTTTTTTTTTGTAGAGGCGAAGTCTCACTGTGTTGCCTAGGCTAGGTTTGAACCCTTGAGCTCAAGCAGTCCTCCCTTCTTTGCTTCCCAAAGTGCTGGAATTACAGGCATGAGCTACTGCTTCTGACCTGAACATGCTTTTACAAATTTTTTTGTGTCATATATTTTCATTTATCTTGGATAAATACCTGGGAATGGACTTTGTGTCTTTTCTTTAACTTTATAAGAAACTGCAGTTATCCAAAATGATTATGGTATTTTACTTCTTCATGAACATTGTATGAGAAGTCTAGTTGTTCCACACCCTTTGCCAACACTTGTCAGTGTTATCAGTTTTAACCATTCTAATGGCAGTTTAGTGGTATTTCATTGTGGTTTTAATTTGCATTTTCCTTATAACTAGAGGTGCTGTGCATCTTTTCATGTTTTTATTTGCCATCTTTATTTCTTATTCAGTGGCACGTTTGTCCTTTCCTATTTTGGGGGATTGTTTATTACTGAGTTGCAGGAGTTTAAAATATATTCTCCCGGGTAAGTTCTTTGCCAGATTTATGTATTATGAATATTTTTTTCCTAGTCTATGTCTTGCATTTTCATTTTTAATTGTGAGGAGCAGAAATTCTTGATTTGGGTGAAATTTATTTTATCAGTCTTTTTTCATGGTTTGTGTTTTTTGTATTCTAAGAAATCTTTGCCTAACTAAAGATCACAAAGGTTTTCTCTTCTTTTTGTTTTAGAAGTTTTATAATTTTCACTGAGTAATATATTTTGAGCAGATATTCATGAACTGAGTTAATTTTGTGTATGTTGCAAAGAAATAATCAAATTTTATTATTTAAAAATATGACTAACTAGCTGGGCTCGGTGGCTCAGCCTGTAATCTTGCGCTTTGGGAGGCTGAGGTGAGTGAATTGCCTGAGCCTGCGGGTTCGAGACCCGCCTGGGCAACTTGGCGAGACCTCATCTCTACAATAAATCAAAAATTAGCCGAGCATGGTAGCGTGCGCCTGTAGTTTCAGCTACTTGGAAGGCTGAGGCAGAAGGCTCACCCGAGCCCAGCAGGTCGAGGCTGCACTGGCCGGGAGCAGTCACTGCACTCCAGTCTGGGCGACAGAGTACGACTCCAACTCAAAATAAATAAATAAATACAAATATGACTAACTATAGCACCATTTGTGGAAAAGGTTTATCATTAGACTATTGAATTACCTTAATTCACTTTTAAATTGATATATCATAGTTGTATGTATTTCTGGGGGTATGTGTCGATTTTTAATATGTGTATGTGGTGTGTAACAATCATGTCAGGGTAATGAAATATCCACCACCTCAAACATTTATTTTTGTGTTGGAAACATTACAATTCCTCTCTTCTAGCTATTTTGAAATAAAAATAAGTTATTGACTATAGTTTTCCTACTATACTATTGAATACTAGAATTTATTGCTTTTATCTGATCTTATTTATGTGCCCACTAACCAACTTATTATCTCCCCCTTTCCCTTCTCAACTTGGGGTAACCTTCATTCTATTTTCTACCTTCATGAGATTAACTTTTTTAGCTCCTACTTATTAGCAAGAACATGAAATATTTGCCTTTCTGCTCCTGGCTAATTTCATTTAATATAATGGTCTCCAGTTCCATCCATGTTACTGCAAATCACAGGATTTCATTCTTTTTTTATGGGTGAATACTATTACATTGTGCATATAAACCACAATTTCTTTATTCTTTTATCCCTTGATGAACACTTAGGTTGATTCCATATTTTTTTTTTTGAGTGAAGAACTTTATTAACTGGAGCATTTACACGCAGCATGAAAAGGAAGAAAAAGCCTGTTTAATCCATATCTTAACTATTGTGAATAGTGCTGCAGTAAATATGGGAGTACAGATATCTTCTTAATATATTCATTTCCTTTCTATGGTATGTACCTAGCAGTTCCACTTTTAGGTTTTTCAGTACCCTCCATACTGTTTTTCTTTTTTGAGTTGGAGTCTTACTCTGTCGCCCAGGCTGGAATGCAGTGGCAGACTGCTCATAGCCACCACAGCCTCGACCGGCTGGGCTCAGGTGATCCTTCCTCCTCAGCCTTCCAAGTAGCTGGAACTACAGGCACGTGCCACCACACCCCGCTAATGTTTGATTTATTGTAGAGATGAGGTCTTGCCAAGTTGTCCAGGCTGGTCTCGAACTTGTGGCCTCAGGCAATCCTCTCACCTCGGCCTTCCCAAGTGATATAGGTACGGGCCACCTCTCCTGGCCCACACTGGTTTTCATGGTGGCTATACTACTTTACATTCTTGCCAACAGTATACAGATGTTCCCCTTATTTGCATCCTTGGCAGCATTTGTTATTGTCTTTTTCGTAATAGCCTTTTTTTTTGTCTGTTGGAGGTCTCACTCTGTCACCCAGATTGGAGTACAGTGGCACGGTTACAGCTCACTGCAGCCTTGAACTCCTGGACTCAAGTGATTCTCCCACCTCAGCCTCCCCAGTAGTTAGGGCTATAGGCACATGCCACCATGCCCAGATCATTTTTTTGAATTTTTTTTTTAATGTGGAGACAAGGTCTCACTATATCATCCAGGCATTTTTTTGAGCTCTTGGACTCAAGTGATTCTCCGACCTTGGCCTCCCAAAGTGTTAGGATTACAGGCCAGGCATGAGCCACTATGCCCGGCTCCATAATAGCCATTCTAACTGTGGTGAGATACTATCTCATTGTGGCTTTGATTTACATTTCTCTGATGATTAGTGATGTTGAGGATTTTTTTCCATGTAAGTGTTGGCCATTTGTATGTCTTCTTTTGAAGTGTCTATTTTGAATTGGGTTATTTGTTTTTCCTTCTATTGAGTTGTTTGATTTCCTTATGTATTGTGGTTATTAATCCCTTATCACATGGAAGTTTACAGATATTTTCTCCCGTTTTGTAGGTTGTCTGTTCACTTTGTTAATTTTTTTATTTGCTCTGCAGAAGGATTTTAGCTTGATGTAATTCTATTTGTCTGTTTTATATTTGAGTACCTGTGCTTTTGAGGTCTTACCCCCAAAATATTTGTCTAGATTAGTGTCCTAGTGTTTCTTCAGTGTTTTCTTCTGGTAGTTTCAGAGGTTATATGAACTATGTCTTAGATTTAACTCTTTTTAAAAAAATTTTTAAATTCTCTTTTTAGTATAAAGATGTGGGGTACAATTCAGGGTTAGGTATACAAACGTTGATTAAGCGGGTACCCTTGTTGATGAGGTATTCCCCTCCTTCCCCTAGCAGTTTCCCTCAACTGCCAATCCCACCCCCTCCCCTGACAGTTTCCCACTACTGCCAGTCCCTTTCTTATAGTATTATAATAATTGTTCAAGGTCCGCTTATGAGTAAAAACATATGGTACTCTGTTTTTTGTTTCTGTGATAGATCACTGAGTATGATCGACTCTAAATCCATCCAAGTTGCTGTGAAGTTCATATGTTTGTCCTTCTTTATGGCTTCATAATATTCCATTGTGTATATGCACCACATTTTTTAATCCACTTTAATTTAACTTCTGCTTATAGTGAAAGATGGGAATCTAGTTCTATTCTTCTGTGTGTGGATATTTTCCCAGCGCTATTTATTGAAGAGACTGTTCTTTTCCCAATATATGTTTTTGGCGCCTTTGTTGAAGATGAATTGGTTGTAAGTGCACAGATTTATTTCTGGGTTTTCCATTCTCTTCTATTGGTCTATATGTCTGTTCTTATGCTACTACCATGATGATTCAGTTACTATGGCTTTGTAGTGCGTTTTGAAATCAGCTAGGATGATGCCTCCAGCTTTGTTCTTTTTGCTCAGGAGTGCTTTAGCTACTCACAGTTTTTGTGGTTCCATGTGAGTTTTAAGATTAATTTTTTTTTCATTTAGAACATCATTAGTATTTTGATAGGGATTGCATTGAATCTGTAGGTCACTTTGGGTAGTATGAACATTTTAGCAATATTACATGGCCATAAAGAAGGACAAAATTATGAACTTCATAGCAACTTGGATGGATTTGGAGTCTATCATATTCAGTGATCTATCACAGAAAAAAGAACTGAGTACCACATGTTCTCACTCATAAATGGATCTTGAACACCTATTGTAATACTACAAACAAAAATAGGGATTAGCAGTAGTGGGACACTGCTGGGAGAGAGGGGTGCACATAACATCAGTAAGGGTGCCTGACTAATACAGGTAAAGTGAAATCCAATAGGATGCCCAAAACTCGACCTGTACCTAAACCACTTATGTATACAATCCTGGCTTGTACCCCACAACTTGAAAATAAAATTTAAAACATGGTATTTTTTCCAATCCATGAACATGGGGTATCCTTCCATTTTGTGTGTGTCTTCTTCAATTTCTTTCATCATTATATTTTATATTTTTTTTTGTATAGATCTATAACTTCTTTGGGTAAATTTATTCCTGGGTTTTTTAAAAATTAAAATATATTGCAAATGCAATTACTTTCTTGATGTATTATTTTTAGATTGGTTAATGTTAGCATATGGAAATCTCATGATTTTTGCATGTTGATTTTCTTTTCCTTTCTTTTTTTGAGTCAAGGGTCTCACTGTTGCCCAGGTTGGAGTGCAGTGGCATGATCAGAGCTCAGTGCAGTCTTAACCTCCTAAGTTTAGGTAGTCTTTCCACCTCAGCCTCCTGAATAGCTGGGACTACAGGCACGTGCCACCATGACCAACTAGCTAGTATTTTTATTTTTGTAGATATGAATCTTGCTATGTTGCCTAGGCTGGTCTTGAACTTCTGGGTTCAAGCAGTCCTCCTACCTTGGCCTCTCAAAGTGTTGGAATTACAGGCATGAGCCACTGTTCCCAGCCACATGTTGATTTACTGTCCTACACACTTACTAAACTTGTGTATCAGTTCTAAGAGTTCTTTGGTAGAGTCTTTAGATTTTTCTAAATGTGAGATCATGTCTGCAAACAAGGCTAATTTGATTTCCTCCTTTCCAATTTGGATACCCTTTGTTTCTTTCTCTTGATAATTGTTCTGACTAGGACTTCTAGTATTATGCTAAATAAAAGTGGTGAAAGTGTGCATCCATGTCTTGTAGTTCTTGTTCTATTTCTCAGGCTATCAGTTTTTCCCCTGTTAGTATGATATTAGCTGACAGCTTGTTGTATTGCCTTTATCATGCTGAGGTATGCTCCTTCTATACCCAATTTGTTGAGGGATTTTATTATTAAATCTGTTGAATTGAGCATATGGTTTTTGTTCTTTTTTCTGTTAATATGATGTGTCATGTTTATTGATTTGCATATTTTTGAACCATCCTTGCCTTGATTATTGTGGCTTTGTAATTTCTCAAACCTCATTCTTTCCTTTTCTTTTTTTTTAATCAAAATTGTTTTAGCACACTTCATCAACAAGGGTACCTGCATAATGAACATTTGTATACCTAACCCTGACTTGTACCCTACATCTTTAAAATTAAAAATTAAAAAAAGTTTTAGATTTCTTTTGCATTTCTGAATATATTTTTAAGATTTATTTTTTGTTTATCAACAAAAAAACTTGCTAGGAATTGGGTTGCAATTGCACATAATGAATTGGGAAGTGACGATGGCAAGTGAAGTGACCTCTTCTAGTCAGGTGTACATTTTAGAAAGTTCACTCTTCTGACAGACTTCAGGAGTGGATTGGAAGAGAGCAGTTTTAGAAACAGAATACTTTGCCATAATTTAAGTTGTAAGTAATGAAGACTAGAACAAAGGCATGGGTGGTAGGCTATAGAGGAGTTTAAAACCTGTATCAGTTTTCTCTTGTTGTCATAACAAAGTGTCACAAACTGAGTGGCTTAAAACAGCATGCATTTATTATTTTATTGTTCTGAAGGCCAAAAGTTTGCTGTATATGTCACTGGACTAAAATCAAGGATAAGCCAACTGTGTTCCTTTCTGGGGGCTCTGTGACAGAATCTCTTCCTGCTTATTTGGCTTGTTGGCAGAATTCAGTTCTTTGCACTTGTAGATCTGAGATTTCTCTTTTCTAGCTGCTTGCCAGCTGGATGCTGTTCCCAGCTTCTAGAGGTTGTCCACACTCCTTGACTTCTGGTCCTTTTTATCCATTTTCAAAACTAGCAATTGTGGGTTAATTACCTCTCATACCTCTCTTTTTTTTTCAGTCTCATCTCTCTGACTCTACTGGTAAAGGTTCTGGGAAAGACTTTAAGGACTTGTGATTAGATTGGGTCCACCCATATAATCCAGGGTCATCTCCTCATTCAACATCTTTAGTTTGAACACATACAAAATTTTAAAACTGTGAAAAAAGTATGCTTGGGGATGTATCCTTCCTTTTTGTATCTTCAGGTTTTATTTTTTTTCCCCTCTCTATTGTACTTTTCAGAAAACTAGCAGACACACATACATGCACTCTCTAATACACATTCAGAGTCTCAATTCTCTCTCTTTTTTTTTTTTTTAAACACAGAAGTATCATACTATTTATATTCCTTTGGGCTGGGCATGATGGCTCACGTCTGTAATCCTGCCACTTTGGGAGGCTGAGATGGGAGGATTACTTGAGCCCAGGACTTTGAGACCAGCCTAGGCAACATAGCAAGACCCTGTCTCTATAAAAAAAATTATATTCCTTTGCATATTGTTTTTTTTAACTTAAAAGTATTATCCCAATAATCATTGTTAAATATCTTATTATTTTTATAGCTTCCTTATTCTTTCTTATGTCCTTTAAGTGAACATATGAACTGTAATTTTTTCACTTGTTTCCATAGAAATGCATTTAGATTGCTTCCAATATTTGCTGTGAAAAATAATGCTGCATTCAATAATGTTGTATATACATTGTTTTATATTTGTGGAGGTACTTCTTCAAGGTAAATTCCTAGAAGTGGGATCGGATGGAAAATACATATGTAGCCTTGTTAAATATTATCAAATTCCCTTCTGTTAATTTTGTGCCTTTTTACTTACTCATCAACAGTGTATATGAGAGTACCCTGTTTCCCAATAGCTTTTCCAACAAAGTTGTCATGCTTTTGAATTTTTTGTCAATTGGATAAGTGAGAAATGATAAATGAACTTTAAGCCTAATTTATATAAAATAAAATGAACTAATTTAAAATGTATAGTTGATGCTTTTTGAAAAATGTATATTTCCTGTAACCACCATAACAATCAAGATGTAGAACAACTTCTATCATCCTCAGTCAAGTGATAGAACAATTTTCATCATATCTTATTGTAGTTTTTATGAATTTATTTGCTGTGGACGTAGTTTTTAAACTGATATACTTTGTTTTCTGAGTTAAATTGGAGATTTTAAAAAGAACCAATTTTGCCAATGTGTATATGAATTATTAAAGGAAGATATTTGTGTGGTACTTAATCATGTTATTGTAAAACTTTGAAGTGTGTTTGGAACAACTTATATATGTTAGCTACTTTTTCCAACTCTGTTAAAATTTAAATATAGATTAACTATTTTAAATTAAAATTTAGTCTAGCAATTGAGATGTAGTAAATATAAAATACACACTGGATATATGTAAATATATAAAATACATGTTAGATTTCAAAGATTCTTTTAAAATAACAATCTCAATAATCTGTATAGTGATTACATGTTAAAATCATATTTTATTTTGAATCTATTATGTTAAATAAAATATTATTAAAATTTACTTCACCCTTTACGTTTTCAAATATGGCTGTTAGAAAATTTAACACTACATACATAGCTTATAAGATTTTTTACTAGTACTGAGCTAGATTATTTTATTTTTTGTTTGTATAAAAGTTTGTTGATGTTTTTCGAATATTTGAAGTTAGGAGAAGTTTGAGCTAAAGGCAGTTTGGTTTGAATTCATACATTAGTAATTTCCTGGTTATTCTGGTCACTTCAGTCATTCTGTTAGTAAGTTTTATAATACATTTTATTTATTTATTAAATATTAGTGCCTTGATTTAATAGGTCTTACTGGATTACATTCATGTCTGAAGGCATCTAGTAAAGTGAAATGACTTTGTTTGTATTAATTACTGTAGTTCCATGTGAGCCATTTTTATGATACTCAGTGTTTAAGCCTCTAATTGCTTACATTCTTTCAGAGGAGTACATTATTCAGAGATGTTTTGCATAGCCACAATTGAGAGTAGGCTGTGAGCAGCAGTGTATGTATGTGTTATAGACTTTCTTGCAACAGCTGTCACAGTTGGCAGAGGTAATGCTGGAGAAGCACTGTATTAAATTGGTCCAGTGGTCATAATTAATTCAGAGAAAGAAGAGCTGTTTGCCTAGCAGGCATGCTTGGCATAGTTAGGCAGCTGGTATGATTATGTGCCTCAATTACAGGGCATGGTGGATAAAACTGCCTGTTTTTGAAGTGATGCAGATTGCATAGTGGGAACAGATGGCTTAAAAAATACTTGACCTTCTAATACCTTCCCATACTAATTATGAAATAATTCTTTAAAAAAGAATCAGGAGCATTTTTTATAGATTTAGAAAACAACCTGAATACAGTGGAACAAAAATTAGTTAAATTTAACCAGAAGAAAAAAGATACATTATAAAATCTCTTCCATTGTATCTGGAGGTTACTAGGGAAATCTCATTGTTGGTGAAATTTTAATATAAATATGTAGTCATTTTTCATCCTGTAGAATTTCATATTTAGCCTTCCACACATTTTTGCTCTATTCTACCTGCTTGCTAATTAACTATATACATTAAAAAAACTTTTCTACGTGTACATTTATTTGGCTTCTGAATTAAACAGAGTAATTAATGTAATTAGGGCACAAAACTCATGCGATTAGGATTTTACATTTTGTTGGTTGTTTTCAATTTACATTCTTAGGATTGTATTCTGTTTAAAACTAAGGTCCACTTGTGTTCAAAGATGAATAGAAATTTAAATTAAATTAATTTTAAATTTAAGAACCATAGAATTTATAAAATGTGAATTGCTGAAGAATATATAAGACTATCCATTTAGAACTTTATTTTCTCTAGTTTAATGAAATGTCTAGGAGAGGTCATATTGGCTTAATGCTTAGGAACCCAGGCATTGATGCCAGACTGCTTTTATACCTAGCTCCACTACTTATTTGCTGTTTGATATGGCAAAATACCTCTCTGCTCTTAGTTTCCTCATTTGTAAAATAAATAATAATAATAGCATTTACTTAATAGATGATTGTGGGATTTCAAAGAGGTCATATGTGCTAAGCAGTGAGGATGGCTTCTAACTTATGGTGAGTACTCACCAAGTATTATTTGTTGATATAATATATAATGACATTTAATTACTTTTGTTAGATAACTGGGAGTTTCCCATTTCAATTAATTTTTCTTAGTTAATAGATTGTACTTTTCATCATATTATTATCAAATAATAACTTGATGCATGGATTTCTGAAGCCAGAGAATTTTAAGTTTCAGTGGAAAACTGAGTGAAGTTTGTAAATTATTTTTTGAAAAATTATATATTTAAATAGATGTATTTTAGTATTAGAAAGTAATGACTTAGTCACATACTTTCATCACAATAAATAATTGTTGAAAAAGCTATAATTATCATTCAGTTTTTTGGGATTTAACTTTTTTGTAAAAGTAATACATTCACATGGCTTAAATATATGAAAGGGTATACAGGGAAGAGTCTTCCTCCCATCTCTGTGCCCCATCTACCCACTTCCCCTTCCTAAAGATGACCAGTATATATCAAGACTCATGTGTATTTTTCCAAAGCTACTTTATTTATTTACAACTAGATATACACATGTAGCCCTCTTTCTTAGATATGTGATAGCTATCTGCTGTTTTGCTTCTTGCTGTTTTTATTTAGCAATGTATTTTAGGACCTGTTTTGTATCTGTATATGAAGAGCTTCTTTATTCACTTTTATACCTGTCTTGAATTCCACGAATGGGTGTAATTTATTGCTTGATGTTAAATTATTTTTCTTTGCTATTTGTTTTTCCAGTTTATTTTTCTTTTTTCTGGCAATAGCTTTACTTGGATCCTGTGTTGTTTTATTTAATGATTGATTACTTATTTTCACATGGAGTGAATTTTCTTGGCTTGTTATTTGCAGCAGGTGGCTGTGAGGGAGGGGCCAGAACCCTAAGAGGAAGTTTCATTGTGACCTTGGGTTTATGTACAATTTCACCAAAAGTATGAGCCAAAAAAGAACAAATTGACCTGGACTCTCATCAAAATTATAAACATCTTCAAAGGACAGAAAAGTTATACACATACATTAAGAGAATGAGAAAAAAAAAGTCACAGACTGAGAGAAATATTTGCAAGGAATGGTATTTGAATACCAGAAAGAACCTTGTATTCAGATAATATAAAGAACTTTCAATATTAAGTAATAAGAAAACAGATATCTCAGTAAAAAATGGGTAAACATTTTGAAAATACATTCTACCAAAGAAAACATATTAATGCACATAATCACATGAAAAGATGCCATTAGAGAATTGCAAATAAAACCAAAATGAGTTCCACTACACACCTGTTAGAATGACTAAAATTAAAGACTGTCCATGTCATGTGTTGGCAAAGCTATAGAGTAACGGAAACTCTCAAACACTACTGTATGTAATGTGAAATGATACTATTAAATATTACTCTGAAAAATAGTTTGGCAGTTTGCTGGGAGTGGGCAATGCGATTTTGTTTTGTTCAGATTCAAGGGGTATATGTGTAGGTTTGTTACTGGGGTATATTATATGATGGTGAAGTTTGGGCTTTTATTAAGTCCATCATCTAAATGGTGTACATGGTACTCAATAGGCAGTTTTTCAAGCCTTGCCTCTTTGCTCCCCCATTTAAGAGACCCTAGTGTCTGTTGTTCCCATCTCTATGTCTGTGTGTACCCAGTGTTTAGCTCCCACTTATAAGTGAGAACATATGGTTTTTTCACTCGAGAACATATGGTTTTTTCATTTAGAAAAATGGCCTACAGCTGCATCCACATTGCTGCAAAGGATATGATTTCATTCTTTTTTATGAATACATAATATTCCATGTTTATGTACCACATTTTAAAATCCAGTCCACCATTGAAGGGCACCTAGGTTGGTTCCGTGTTTTTGCTATTATGAATAGTACTTCAATAAACATGCATGTGCAGGTAGAATGATGTATACTCCTTGGGGTATATACCCAGTAGTGAGATTGCTGGGTTAAATGGTAAACCTATTTTTAGTTCTTTGAGAAATCTTCAGACTGCTTTCCACAGTGCCTGAACTACCAACAGTGTATACAAATTCCCTTTTCTTCCACAATATTGCCAACATTGGTTTTTGACTTTTTAATAATAGCCATTCTGACTACTTGAGATGGCATCTCATTGTGTTTTTCTTTTTTTGGGTTGAGATCCTTGTTGTCCAGGCTGAGTGCAGTGACATGGTCATAGTTCACTGCAGCCTTAAACTTCTGGGATCAAGCACTTCTCCTGCCTCAGCCTCCTGAGTTGCTAGAACTACAAGGTGTACCACCACACCTGGATGGTTTTTAAAAATTTTTTGGGAGACGAGGTGTTGCTATGTTGCCTAAGCTGGTCTCCAACTCATGAGCTCAAGCAATCCTCCTACCTGGACATCTCAAAGTTCTGGGATTGATTACAGGCGTAAGCTACCACGCCTGGCCTCATTTTGGTTTTGATTTGCATTTCTGTGATGATTAGTGATATTCAACATTTTTTCATATGTTTATTGGCTGCTTATGTGTCTTCTTTTGAGAAGTGTCTGTTCATGTCCTTTGCCTTCTTTTTTGTTGTTGTTGTTGATTTGTGTTCCTTATATACTCTAGATATTGGTTCTTTGTTGGATACATAATTTGCAAGTATTTTCTCCCATTCTGTAGGTTGTCTGTTACTTTGTTGATAGCCCCCCTACCCCTTCCATGCAAAAGCTCTTTAGTTGAATTAGATTGGCAACTTCTTAAAAAGTTAAATATACATGTAACATGTGATCCAGGCATTCCACTCCTAGGTATTTAACCAAGAGAAATAAAAGTATGTGTCAATACAAAAACTTATATGTGAGTGCTCAAAGCATGTTTACTTATAGTAGCCCCCAAATGAAAGACAGCCCATATGTCCATTAACAGGTACATGGATACAATGTGTGGCACATCCATATAATGAAAAACTACTAAGAAGTAAAAAATAGCTGATGTATACTATAACACATATGAATCTGAAAATAATTATGCTGAGTGCAGGAAGGCAGATAAACATGAGTATATATTGTACAATTTCATTTATATAAAATCCTAGGAAATCCAAACTGTTGTATGCTGTCAGAAAGCAGATCATCGCTTGCCTTGATGGGGTGAAGGGCGAAGAAGGAGAAAGGGGCAAGAAGTAGAGATTACAAAGGGTTAAGAGAGTCAAAGTTATGTTCATTACCTTGATTGTGGTGATGATTTCACAGGTTTATACATATGTCAAAGCTTGTCAAATTGTATACTTTAAATATGTGCAGCTTATTCTATGTCAATTTCACTTCAGTAAAGTTCTAAAAAAAAATCTAAAGAAACAGTTGAAAGTGTCCCATAGCTAGAGGAATCGACCGTACAGTCCCAGATCTCAAAATTCTACTAGGGATGTATACAATTGCAGATGATATTCTCCAGTGAGTAAAGCTCACTGGAGAACATTTAGAAGTTCATTTATTCCCTATTCCCCTTCAGCCAGTCTTTTATATATAAAAGGCTAGAGCAGTATATTGATTTGGGTATGTGGAGGCAACTATCTCATGTGGCTGGGTGGACTCCATCTATCCCAGGGTTAAACAGTATTTATTGAGACAGTGCAGATCTCTGCACTTGGACATGAACACAATCTTCATTGATCGTCCTTAGCCTTCCCTCACAGTCAAAGCCTAGTCTAAGCACATGTCTAAACTTAGTGCCAGTTATCCAGAACAAGAGCCAAATTAACTGGGAATCTCTATGAATCACTCTATAGACCCTTGGACCAACTTTGTTGGGGTCTGCACCTGTATCCCATATACTCAAAAAAACTTTTAGAGGATAGAATATAGTTATCACAGATTTTTTAATCACAAATTTTAAGTTAAAAGACCCCTGAGGAGGTTAAGAAAGTGACAGATCCAGGAGTTGGAACTGACATGAGCTCTCATTCTTTACACTATACCATACAGTTTCTAACCACCTAAACTGCTTAGAAAAATTTTTGGTAGCAAGAGCAATTTCAAAAAAATTTTTTCAAACTTCTTCCTTTTGGGAGAACATCTTGAATAGATCAACACTTTAAAAAATATACATGATTATTTTTTCTATGTTAATTTGGTATTTTTTATTAACCAACCTCCCTCCCTCCCTCTCTTTCTCCCTTTCTTCCTCCCTCCCTCCGTCCCTCCCTCCCTTCCTACCTCTTTTTTGGAGACGGGATCTCACATTGTCACTTAAGCTGGAGTACAGTAGCATGATCATAGCTCACTGCAGCCTGGAGCTCTTGGGTTCCAGCAATCCTCCTGCCTTAGTCTTCCAAGCAGCTGAGGCTATAAGTATGCACCACCACACCTTAGATAATTAAAAAATTTTGTTTTGTAGAAATGAGAGTCTTGCTATATTGCCCTGACTGGTCCTGAAATCCTTGGCTCTAGCAAGCCTCCTGCCTCAGCCTCCCAAAGTACTGAAATTATAGATGTGAACCACTATGCTCAACCTGATAATTTCTTGCCTACAGTTGCTATCCTTGAAATATTATTGGAATCAGGAAATCAAAGGATTATATTTTCTTTTTTTTTTGAGTTGGAGTCTCACTCTGTCGCCCAGATTGGACTGCAGTGGCCGCTCCCAGCCACCGCAGCCTCGACCTGCTGGGCTCCAGCGATCCTTGCGCCTCAGCCTTACAAGTAGCTGGAGCTACAGGCGCGTACTACGACGCCCGGTTGATTTTTGATTTGTTGTAGAGATGAAGTCTTGCCAAATTGCCCAGGCGGGTCTCGAACCCGTGGGCTCAGGCAATCCACTCACCTCAGCCTCCCAAAGGCGCGGGATTACAGGCTTAGCCACCAAGCCCAGCTGGATTATATTTTCTTACTGAAGTTATGCTTAAAATATATTTCTAATCTGTTTTTAAAACTTTATTTTGAGATAATTATAGTCACATGCAGTTGTAAGAAATACTTCAGAGAAACATTCAGCTTTTTAGAATTTAAATATAATAATAAATTATATAACTTCAATGTCAACTTTTTAATTTCAATATAAACTGATTATAGATAAAATGATATTGGACAGATAATATAACTTCTAGTACATAGCTTTATCTATCTCCACTAGCCGTCTGAACTCTGTGTCCACTAATAGTAGACTGTTTGTGGTTCCCTCACTTCTGTATGAATTTTCTTACTTCTTGGCTTTACCTGCCATTCCTTGTATCTAGAAGCCCCAGACACATTCTGCTGTTTAACTTATATTTGTCTCATAGGCCCAGTTTTCAGCGGCATTTCTTCTAATTGCCTTCCTTGATATTCTTCTATAATATAAAGTTAGACTTTCCCCTCCACTATTTACATAGCATCCACAGCTTACTCTTTCACAGGGATATACTATGTATATACAATTATAATTGTCCATTTAGTTGCCTATATTTCTTTTTAGACTACAAGATAATTGAGAAAGGAATTTTCTCTTGTTCATCCTGAATCCGCATGACTGTAAATTTCTTGGAGGCAGGTACTTCATTTCTTTTTTTCCTGTGCTTCAGAACAGTGCCTATTACTTGCTGAAGCTTGGTAAATGTGAGAGGATATGTAGATGAATAAACAGTTGAGATATTACTGAGCAGAGTTGAATAGATAATATCTTAATTGAATAGTAATTTCAGTACATAAACACAGCTTTTAGTAAAGTATAAACCAGATTTGAATAGATCTGTTTGGCTCTGGCTTATTAAAAAAGTTTTTAAAGCTTATTTTAATTGCCTAGAGAAAGAGTATAGGAATTGTTAGAGGGTGTTTGAAGAAATAATTATTGTGAAGAAAAGCTATGTATATAATTAAAACAAAAGTTTTAAAAATTTTATTTTAAAGATATGGGGTACAAGTCAGGATTGGGTATATAAGTGGTCTAGGTACAGGTGAAGTTTGGGTCTTACATTGGACCTTTCTTCGCTTGGATTAGGCACTGCTTTGGCAGTGTCCCACTATTGCCAATCCCTTTCTTGTATTATGATAGGTCTTTGTTTCTGTGATACATCACTGATTATGATAGACTCCAAATCCTAATTGCTGTGAAATCCATAGTTTTTTCCTTCTCCCCCTCCTCCTTCCCTCCTCCCTTCCCTCTCCTCTCCCCTCCCCTCCCACTATTGCCAATCCCTTTCTTGTATTATGATAGGTCTTTGTTTCTGTGATACATCACTGATTATGATAGACTCCAAATCCTAATTGCTGTGAAATCCATAGTTTTTTCCTTCTCCCCCTCCTCCTTCCCTCCTCCCTTCCCTCTCTCCTCCCCTCCCCCTAGGGTCAAGCACCTATTACATTCCTTCCAACAATGTGCAAGAGTTCCAATATATCTACATCCTTGCCAACATTTGTTATTTCCTTTTTTTTATAGCAGCAATCATAATAAGTGTAGATAATATCTCACTGTGAGACTGATTTACATTTCCCTAATTATTAGTGATGTTGAGCATCTTTTGGTGTGCTTATTGGCTATTTGTTTATGTTGTGTAGAGAACTGTCTAGTTAAGCCCTTTGCCCATTTACAAAAATAAGTTTGTTTGTTGCAGGTTTTTTTTTTTTAAAGTATGTTCTAGATCTTAAACCCTTATTAGATGTATGATTTTAAAATATTTTCTCCTATTCTATGGGTTGCCTTTTCATTTAGTTGCTCGTGTTCTTTGATGCAGTTTTAAATTTTGAGGTAGTCTGTTTTTTGTTACTTCTGCTTTTGTTGTCATATCCAGAAAAATTCAGTGTCTTGAAACTTTCCCCATTTTTTCCTAAGAGTTTTATACTTTTTGTCTTGATGTTTAGGTCTTTGATCCATTTTGAGTGAATTTTTGTATATGGTGTAAGCTAAGGGCCCAATTTTGTATTTTTTACATGTGGATATCTTATTTCCAACACCATTTGTTGAAAAACCATCTTTTCTCCATTGAATGTTCTTAGAACCCTTAGGGAAAATCATTAAATAATTTGATCATCTATGCCAGAGTTTATTTTTGGACTCTTTATTCTGTTTCATTGTTCTGTATGTCAGTCTTGTTGCCAGTACCATCCTGTTTGATTACCATAACTTTGTAGTAAGTTTTGAAATCACAAAGTAGAAGATCTCCAACTTTGTTTTATTTTTGCAAGATTGTTTTGACTATTCATGATCCCTTGAGATTCCATTTGAATTTTAGTATGGATTTTTTTTTTTTTTTTTTTTTTACTTCTATAAGAAAGACTGTTGGGATTTTGCTAGGGATTGCATCTGTCTTTAGATTGCTTTGGGTAGTATTGACATTTTAACACTATTAAGTCTTTTAGTCATGAACATGGGATGTTTTCCCCATTTATTGGTGTTTTATTTAATTTCTTTCAGCAACTTATTTTACGGTTTTTAAATGTTTCTATGGATGACTACATGTTGGTATATATTTTCCTTTCCTTTACATTTAAGAAATTTTAGGTGGAAGAAAATAGATTCTTGGTCTTAATCTATCATCCCGATATAATCATATGTATTTTTTTGGTAATGCTTCAATAATACTTAGTTAAGAAAATGGAAGAGCAGAGAGGTTAGGTATCTGTTCAGGGGGATGCAGTTAGAAAGTGACAGGACTGGTTTTGAAGCCAGTCTTGCTCAAGATAGTTTTTAATTGCTCTGCTGTCCTTTTAGCATTGTCTTGCTAAAAAGGTGGAAGGCACTTAAGGCAAATAATTAACAGGAAAAGAGGAGCTTGGCTGGAGTGTAATTGTAAGGAATCCCCCCCATCCCTCCTGTGGAGTTCTTTAAAGTATTCAGAATAATTTTATCTTGGACTTATAGAGCGGAGTTTTTCTTTTTGATCAGTTATTCTGAGGGTTATTAGATTACGTATGTTGTCTTTTTTGAACTAGAATATTACACATTCTGCCTATAAAGCATATAAATCATTACCTCATGTCCTTTTTTCAATTTTGTTCATATGCCTATCTATTTCAGGTCAACATAAATTTACTTAATTGTAGTTTTTAATTTATTCTAACATCTAGTATAGTTAGTCCTTATTACATTTTTCAGAATTTTCCTGTTTTTTTCTGACAAAATATTAAAAAAATCTAATAGCAACAACGTTTTTTGGTGTTTCTTTGAAATTCTGTTAAAAATTCTGTTAAATTTAAAGATAAGTTATGTACTCTACATCTTTAAAATAAAACATTTTTTTAAAAAGAGAAATTGAAGAAGAATTTATATCTTTACAACATCAAATTCTTCATTTCCTTTCTTTACAAATTTTACCTTTCACTTTATTTCAAGTCTTCGAAATGATCCCTTTAAGAGTTTTAGTGTTCATGTATGTTTTGCTCATCTCTTGGACACATTTTTGGGGCAACACTGGATTTAATTTGTTAATGAAGACACCAGAATTTTTGCATCAGTGTTATAAATGTAATTCATATTATGGCTTTCTCATGGGAAATGGTGTGTATCTGATTCTGTGATCACTATTATGCTCTCTTTGTAAGAAAAAGTTTGGATGCTTTTGGTGATTGTTTTTAAAGAATCATATTTTGTAACTATAAGGTTTTTGGAGCCATCTCATATTTTCATATAAGGGAAATAAATATCAAGAAATTAAAGTGATTTGTCTTCTGTTAAGAAGTAATTGATTTTAAGTGGGAGAGATTTTTTTCTAAGGCAAGTACCAGTTTAGCGTTTGTACCTGGCTGTTCTAAAATGGAACATAGCAGACCATTTTGTTTCTAAGGCCCATCAGTTAGTCTCATTTCCAGAAGACACACATACACATACATACAGGCACACACATACAACCATGCATGAACGTACCTCTTTTGGACCTTCGATACATTTTATTCTTTTTCCAGCTGTCAGCTATTCTGGGACAGGCTCTGAGGATATTAAGGTCTACAAGAAAGGTAAGTTTCTTGCTTAAGTATATGTGTTGCAAATCAATTTAAAAGTGGTTCTTAATTTTTCAGATTTATTGAAGTCTAAGGTGACAGGTTATATTCTATAATTTATGAAAAAATGAAAAATTCAGTATTTTTATTTTTGAAATGTTTATTGTGGGTAAATGAGATAAAGTGAGGACATCTTAGCTCTCATCAATGTCCTAGCTTTAAAAAATGAGGCCAAAGTAAGGCAAAATAAGGAGCATAATTTTTCCCTGAGATGTAATGACTCTTCAACTACCATTGTGTTTTGTAATATTTCACTTGTATATATTTAGACAGTTCTTAAAATTAACTTCAAAGAAAGTTTAAGAAAGCATAGCCATGTTAAAATGTAAAGAATCAAAATTTTTAGCTCTATTTTCTTTTATTCCATAAGTTTGTATGTATTTATATATGTTTGATTCTGTTTAATATTTTTGTTTTGTATTTATTTATATAAACAATATTTTGGTATATAGTATATTTATAAACAAACTGAAGGGGAGAATAAAGCTATGGAAGTACACATTTATATTCATGATTTTAAAGCAATGGCTCTTGAATCAGTAAGTGCTGTATTCTTTCCTGCTGGTATAAGAAAGTATAAGATAGTCTTAATATCATTTTTCATCTTTTGCTTTGCCTTTGTACCTTATTTCAAAGTGAGTATCATTAGTGGAGCTAGAATCAGCCTAGATTGAAGGCTACTGGTTGTGAAGAAATGTATGTTCTCAAATGTAAGTATTTAAGTGTGGGTATATCTTAAAGTTATAAGGTGAATAATTGGTCATGAGGTTGGAAAAGCATGTACATTATATACTAGGTATGTTTAAATTAGCATCAGCATTGTCATAATTTGTCACTGAATGACTTTTCAGACAAGATATACTTTGAGTAACAATTTCTGTGGTCAAAAAGAGATTTGATCTTACATCCGAGAGGAAGGCTTCTTCTCTGTGTTTATGAGAAAATATGCAACATGATTTTGGCAACTCAGCAATGAAGAGGGAAGTTTAGTGAGCATTATGGCAAGTGGGAACAAAGCACTTTGCAATTTTTACACATAATAAATCTTCTATAACTTTAGCACTAGAAAGGGGTGAATATATAGCTTTATCTTCTTTTATATTTTGATAGCATGTATTTATGTTTGCTCTAATATTTTAAGTGGTTCTTCTTATAATTTGTATTTTTAAATTTGTTTGGTTAAAGCACCATCTATATTTGCTAATCTTATTCAATTTGAAATAAATAGGTTGTAAGAATAAATTTTTAATTACAGCTTTTCCTAAGCTTTAAATGTTATTTTTGGTTCTCGGATTTAAAGTTGATTATGCTGTAAGAGGCAAGTCCTTGCAGATACTGGTTCAAAATGTTACACAGCCTAAAGACCAGAATATATAACCAAGGAAGAATAGACACTAATAATCGCTCAATCCTTTTAGTGACAAGTTGGTTGATCAGAAGTTCAAATAGGTATCTAAGAAGTGTGCTTAAGACTTAAACTACTTCTTTTGTCTATTTCCTTAGTTCTTAGAAGTATTCCTCTGATAACCACTGTTTATATTGTTACTTCTTGTATGTAGTTTTCAGATCTTTTTATTTCCAGTTCCTTTTGTACTTAAAATATATGTAATACCAGTTACTTGGTTATTTCCTTTTTTTACTCTTATGTGTCTACAATTTTCTCCAACATGATTTTAAAATCTTTTTAATATGGAGTAGAACATATTAGATGATATAGGCAACTATACTTTTGGACTGATTGCTAATAAACATAACAAATTAAAAATGGTTGATAGATATTTTGAAACATAGCTCTTTGTTTTGTGATAATTCGAGGGTTTTGTAAGAGTCAAGGTCTCACTCTGTCATTCAGGCTGACTTACAGTGGCATGATCACAGTTCACCATTACCCTGACCTCCTGAGCTCAGGCAATCCTTCTACCTTAGCCTTCCAAGTAGCAGGGGCTACAAGCATGCACCTCCACACACAGCTAAGTTTTAGTTTTTTTGTAGGTCTGGCTATGTTGCTGAGGCTGGTCTCCAACTCCTTGGGTCAAGCAATTCTCCCACCTCGGCCTCCCAAAGTGCTGGGATTACAGGTGTGAGCCACCGTACCTGACTGATAATATTCTTTTTTTTTTTTGAGTTGGAGTCTCACTCTGTCACCCAGACAGAGTGCAGTGGCCACTCCTGCAGCCTCGACCTGCTGGGCTCTGGCGATCCTTCTGCCTCAGCCTTCCAAGTAGCCGGAATTACAGACATGTGCTACCACGCCCGGCTGATTTTTTGATTTATTGTAGAGATGAGGTCTCGCTGCCCAGGCGGGTCTCAAACCCGTGGGCTCAGGCAATCTACTCACCTTAGCCTCCCAAAGGCGCGGGATTACAGGCTGAGCCACCAAGCCCGGCTGATAATATTCTTTATTATATTACTTTTGAATTTTTTGTCCCTGTTGGTTATATTGGACATAAAGTAATGATAGAAAAAGGTTTCAGTCTTTGCCTAATAAAGGCCGGAAATTCAAAGGCCTGAACAATTCAAAAGCAATGAACCCTTATTTGAAAATTTTTTAATTTTTTGGACTTGTAAACATAAATATGAAATACATGTACATAAATCCAGGAGGCAGGATGTTTTCCCTGAAACAGAGTTGTTAAACTATTTGGAATTCTAGTCTTCAAAAGCAGTCTTCACAGAGTTATGAATGTATATATTGCTGTATTTCTTTTCATGAAAGAAATTCCCTATCACACAAAATGGAAATCTTTTTTTTTTAAATAGAAAGGTGACATTTATTAGTTGAAATATGTTTGTGAATCTATAGTAGACTTTGATATTTCTTTCTTTATATATATATATATTTTGTTTGTTTGTTTGTTTGAGTTGGAGTCTCACTCTGTCGCCCAGACTGGAGTGCCATGGTCGCTCCCGGCCACCGCAGCCTCGACCTGCTGACCTCCGGCGATCCTTCCACCTCAGCCTTCTGAGTAGCCGGAATTACAGGCATGTGCCACCACGCCCAGCTGATTTTTTTTTATTTATTGTAGAGATGAGGTCTCGCTGCCCAGGCGGGTCTCGAACCCGCGGGCTCAGGCAATTCACTCACCTCAGCCTCCCAAAGGCACGGGATTACAGGCTGAGCCACCGAGCCCGGCTTCTTTATATTTTTTATTATAAAGATGTGGAATACAATTCAGGGTTAGGTATATAAACATTGATAATGTAGGTCCCTTGTTGATGAGGTATGCCCCTCTCTCCCCTAGCAATTTCCCTCAACTGCCACTTCCACCCCTCTTCCCCTGAGGGTTTCCCACTACTGTCAATCCCTTTCTTATCGTATTATAATTGCTCAAGGTCTGCTTAGGAGTGAGAACATATGTACTCAGTTCTTTGTTTCTGTGATAGATCACTGAGTATGATCGACTCTAAATCCATACAAGTTGCTGTGAAATCCATGTTTGTCTTTCTTTAAGACTGTATAATATTCCATTGTGTATATGTACCACATTTTAAAAATCTAGTCCAGCTTCGATGGGCAGCATGGTTGGTTCTATATTTTTACTATTGTGAATAGAGTTGCAACAAAAATACGTGCACAGGTATCTTTTTTGTGGAACGATTTGAGTTCTTCCAGGTATATTCCCAATAGGGAAATTGCTGGGTCATATGCAAGGTCAATTTCTAGTTCTTTCAGATACTGCCACGCTGTCTTCCAAAGAGGTTACACTAGTTTGCATTCCTACCAGCAGTGTAGAAGCGTTCCTTTTTTCTCCACATCCTCGCCATCATCTGTTGTAGTTTCTTTTTATTAATGATGGCCATTCTTCCTGGGGTTAGGTGGTATCTCAGTGTGGTTTTGATTTGCATTTCTCTGATGATGAGTGAGGCTGAGCACTTTTTCATGTGTCTGTTGGCTGCCCATATATCTTCTTTTGAGAAGTGTCTATTCATGTCTTTTGCCCACTTTTTAATGGGGCTGTTTGTTTTTTTCCTTTCAGCATGCTTGAGTTCCTTGTAGATCCTAGATGTTATGCCTTTGTCAAATATACAGTTGATAAATATTTTTTTCCATTCTGTGGGCTGTCTCCCTGCTCTCTTGATGGTTTCTTTTGCTTTGCAGAAGCTCATCAGTTTGATGAGGTCCCACTTGTCTATCTTAGTTCTTAAGTTATGGGCATTTAGGGTTCTGAATAGAAATTGGTTGCCAGTTCCAATTTCCATAAGGATGCCTCCTGCATTTTCTAAGATTTTTGTAGCTTGAGGTTTTATATTTAGGTCTTTGATCCATTTAGAGTTAATTTTTGTGTATGGTGATAGGTAGGGATCCTGTTTCAATCTTCTGCAGGTGATCAGCCAGTTTCCCCAGCACCATTTACTGAATAGGTTCTCCTTTCCCCAGTGGTTGTTGTTGGAGGCTTTGTCAAAGATGAGTTGGTTGAGAAATTGAGGCTTTGCTTCCAGAATCTCCATCCTGTTCCATTGGTCTGTGTTCTGCTCTTGTACCAATACCAGGCTGTTTTGACTACTGTAGCTTTATAGTAGAGTTTGAAGTCTGGAAGTGTGATACCTCCTGCGTTGTTTCTTTTGCTAAAGATTGTTTTGGCTATTCGTGGTCATTTGTGTTTCCATATGAATTTCTGTATTGTCATTTCCAGGCCTGAGAAGAATGATGTTGGTATTTCTTTGAATCTGTAGATTGCCTTTGGTAGGATGAACATTTTAACAATGTTGATTTTTCCTATCCATGAGCATGGAATATTTTTCCATTCATTGTGCCTTCTTGGATTTCTTTGAGCAGTGTTTTGTAGTTCTCTGGTTAGGAAGATGCCTAGGTATTTCATTTTCATTGTGGCTATTGTGAATGGGATTGTGCTATTAATTTGGTTTTCTACCTGCTTGTTGTTGGTAAGAATGCAGCTATCATTTGCACATTTATTTTGTACCCTGAGACCTTGCCAAAGTCCTTTATCAGTACAAGCAGGTTTTTGACAAATTCTCTTGGATTTTCAAGTATAGGAACATATTGTCAGCAGAGGGATAACATGATCTCCTCTTTTCCTATTTGGATAACCCTGATTTCCTCTCTTGTCTAATTGTCCTAGCTAGGACTTCCAAGACAATGTTGAACAAGAGGGTGAGAGTGGGCAGCCAGTTTTCAGGGGAAATGTCTCCAGTTTCTGTCATTTAGCAATATGTTAGCTGTGGGTTTATCATAGATGGCACTTACTATTTTGAGGTATGTTCCTTCTATATATAGGTGTTTGAGGGTTTTTATCACGAAGGGATGCTGGATTTTATCAAAAGCTTTTTCTGCATCTAGTGAGATAATCATGTGGTTCTTGTTTTTACATCTGTTGATGTATTTAATGACATTTATGGTCTTGCGACTGTTAAACCACCCTGCATCCTGGGGATGAAGCCCATTTGTTCATGGTGGATGATTTTTGAGATGTGTTTTTGGATTTGATTTGCTAGAATCCAGCTGAGGATTTTTACATCTATGTTCATACGGGATATTGGTCTATAGTTCTCTTTTTTTGTTGGGTCTTTACCCGGTTTGGGTATCAGTGTGATGTTATCTTTGTAAAATGATTTGGCTAAAACTCCATCTTTCACAATTGCCTGGAATACTCTCATTAGTATTGGTATCAGCTTCTCCTTGTATGTTTTGTAGAATTCTGCTGGAAAGCCATCTGGTCCAGGGCTTTTATTTTGTAGGTAGTTTTCGTATGACATAATCAATTTCCTGGGTTGTTATTGGTTTATTTAGTGTCTCAATGTCTACTTGTTTCAACCTAGAAGGGTTGTGTGATATCAGAAAGTCTTCCATTTCATTTAGGTTATCAAGTTTGTTTTCATATAGGTGTACATAGCACTCTCTGATAATCTTTTGTATTTCTTTGGAGTCAGTTGTGATTTGATCTTTTGTATTTCTGATTGTGTTTATTTGGACTTTTTCTCTCTTTTTCTCAGTCATTCTAGCTATGGGTCCATCAATCTTGTTAATTCTTTCAAAGAACCAGCTTTTTGCTTTATTGATGTTTTCTATGATATTTTGTCTTCTGTGTTCCGTATTTTGGTGATTTTGATTCTTCTGCTAAAGTTGGGGTTTTGGTGGTCTTCTCTTTCCAGCTCCCTTAGGAGATTTGTTAGGCTTTCCACTTGTGATCTTTCTGTTTTCTTGATATGTATTCGTAGAGATACAAATTTTCCTAAGAACTGCTTTCATGGCATCCCAGAGATTTTGGTAAGATGTTTCTTTTTTTTCATTTGTTTTCAGGAATCTTTTAATTTCTGCTTTGATTTCAGTGTTGACCCAGCATTTGTTCAGTATTGTGCTGTTTAGTGTCCATGTCTTTGTAGGCTTTGGGGAAATGTTGTTGGTATTGATATTTATTTTTATTCCACTGTGATCTGAGAATTTGCATGGCAAGATTTCAACCTTAGGGATTTGTTTATGCTTGATTTATGGCCGAGGACATGATTGATCTTGGAGTACATTCCATGTGGTGATGAGTAGAATGTATATTCTGTGGTTGTTATGTGGAATAATCTATAGGTGTCTATTAAGTCCATTTGGTCGAGTGTCAAGTTTAGGTGCTGGATCTCCTTGTTGATTTTTTGCCTCGACGATCTATCTAGGGTTGTTAGTGGGGTATTCAAGTCCTCTGCTATAATAGTGTTAGAGTCAATATCTTTTTTTAGTTTACTTAGTAGTTGCTTTATAAATGCTGGTACTCCTGTGTTGGGTGTATATATGTTTAGGATGGATATTTGTTGTTGAGCCTTTTATTGTTATGTAGTGTCCTTTTGCATTTTTTAAAATTTTTGATAGCTTTAAGGTTGTTTTGTCTGATATTGAGACCGCAACTCCTGACTTCTTTTGTGATCCATTTGCCTGCAAACTCATTTTTCATTCTTTAACTAAAATGAAAATCTTAGCAAAGAGTTTTTTTGCATTTTCTCACAATTTTCTGAATAGGGCTGCATGATTAAAATGTAATTAGGACAAATAGAACCTTCATTTTTGCTTAAACATGGACACATTCAGCTCAATATTTTTTGTGCATTTAATTATGCTAAATAATATTTTTAATTTAGCCAAAGAACTAAAATATGTTTATGTATCTTCCAGGTTTTTCTTCTGCATTTCCAAAGTGTATACACACACACACACACACACACACACACACACACACGCGCGCGCACACAGTTTATTAGTAAATAATATTTATATCTTACACTGTTTTTGAGTTTTAACTAGATAAATTAGGAAAAAGCTGTTAGTTTGAATATTTTTAAAGCATAATAATAAGTGTTGAGAACATTTATTTAGGTCTGTCTTCAAAAATTCAAATGCTGCAAAGTCTCATTCTTGGTATTAAGAAAATCTGTATTTCATTAATTAAAAAACCTGACCAGGTGTGGTGGCTCATGCCTGTAATCTCAGCATTTTTAGAGGCCAAGGTGGGAGGATTACTTGAACCTAGGAGTTTAAGATCGGCCTGGGCAACATAGTGAGACACCGTCTGTACAACAAAATAAAAAAATTAGCATGGCAAGGTGACTCGCATCTATGTTCCTATAGATGAGATTGCCAAGATGGGAAGATTGCTTGAGTCTAGGGAGTGGAGGATGTAGTGAGACGTGATTGTGCCAGTGTACTCCAGTCTGTGCACCAGAGTGATGCCCTGTCCCCAGGAAAAAAAGCAAAAAGCATTTGCCTGATTGCTTTCTGAGAGTCATGTAATTATTTATTTTCTCTAACTAGTGATATTTTCTTTGTAACTTTAAAGGTCTGAAGCACCTTGTTTCTGCATTTAATGTTGTGGAAAAAGTGGCAGAAACATTACTTTAGGTTTGAGTGTTTTAATTTTGATGTTAATATTTTAAACTCAATATATATAAAGCTCTTCATGGTTTTATTAACATATAGTTAATATTTTTGCATAAACGAATTCCTCCCCATTCCTGTGTGTTTTGTCTATTTTTAGAGCATAATTTATTTGAAGAATTACCTCATTAGTAAAAGCATTTTTTAGTACAGTTGATAGTTAGTACAAGCCATTGAATGACCCATAAGCTATATTGTAAGTGGAAAAAAACCAAACAAACAAAAAATAAGATTGCAGAATAATGTGTATAGTGTAGTACCTAGATGGTACTACACTATGAGGACGGGGGAGGATACCACATACATGCATTTGCTTTAAGTATAACGTGTCTCTGGGAGCATTATTGAAGTAAGATAAATATAATATTAAGATTAAAAGAAAATTATTGTGAGAGAAAGTGAGAAACAAACTTTCATCTTCAGAGAGTGATGTAATGCATAGATTTAGTTTTTGACCTTGAAATAGTTCATTTTCCTTTTGGATTTTTAGCTTTTGTGGCATAATAGCTTATGTAATTGCATATTCTTTTTTAATTCTGTGACTTCATTTCTTTCACTGATTTTTATTTTTTGAGATTGTTGATTGATTTACTTTTTATTTCAATACATGTGGGTAATCCAAATAGTTTTTGGTCTGGGCTTTAAAAGAAACTTCAACCCCCCCACCTGTGCACTTTGTACCCAATAGGTGATTTTTTTGGTTCCTCTCCCCCCCTCTTCCCTCTTCTAAATCTCCAGTGTCCATTATACCATTCTCTATGCCTTTGCATACCCTTAGTTTAGCTTCCAAGAGAACATGCAGCTTTTGGTTTTCTGTTCTCGAGTTAGTTCGCTTAGGACGATGTTCTCCAGTTCCATCCAAGTTGCTGTAAATGATATTTTATCATTCTTTTTGATAGCTGAATACTATTCCATGGTGTGTGTGTATGTGTGTGTGTGTGTGTGTGTGTGTGTGTGTGCGAGAGTACATGCCACATTTTCATTATCCACTGGTTGATGGGCATTTAAGTT
Source organism: Cephalopachus bancanus (assembly GCA_027257055.1). NCBI lineage: Eukaryota > Metazoa > Chordata > Mammalia > Primates > Tarsiidae > Cephalopachus > Cephalopachus bancanus. The sequence goes on from JAPVLO010002531.1 coordinate 32,219, forward strand.
GATTCTACATCTTTGCATTTGTGAATTGTGCTGTGATGAACATGTGGGTGCAGGTATTTTTTTCATATAACAATCTCTGTTCTTTTGTGTAGATACCTTGCAGTGGTATTCCTGGATCAAATGATAGATTTCCTTTCAGTTGTTTGAAATATTTCCAAACCACTTTCTATAGAGGTTGTATTAATATACACTCCCACCAACAGTGTGTTTCTGCAACCACACCAACATCTATTGTTTTTTTATTTTAAATAATGGCCTTTCTGACTGGTATAAGGTGGTATCTCATTGTAGTTTTAATTTGCATTTCCGTGATGATGAGTGACATTGACCATTTTTTTCATGTGTTTGTTGGCCATTTGTGTCTGTTCATGTTGTTTGCTCACTTTTTAAATGGGGTTATTTGCTTTTTTCTTGCTGATTTGTTTGAGTTCTTTATAGGGTATTAGTCCTTTATCAGATGTATAGTTTGTGAATATCTTCTCCCATTCTGTAGGTTGCTTATTTTCTCTGTTGATTATATCTTTTGCTGTGCAGAAGCTTTTTAGTTAATTAAGTCCCACTTGTTTATTTTTGTTTTAGTTGCATTAGCTTTTGGGGTTTTAACCATACATTCTTTGCCTAGGCCTGATGTCCACAAGAGTTTTCCCTAGGTTTTCTTCTAGGAATTTTATGTTTTCAGGTCTGACATTTAAGTCTTTAATCCATCTTGAGCTAATTTTTGTATATTGGGAGGGATAGGGATCAAGTTTCATTTTTCTGCATGTAGCTACCCAATTTTCCCAGCACCATTTGCTGAATAGCATGTCCTTTCCCTGGGAATGTATATTTTTGTCTGCTTTGTCAAAGATCAACTAATCTTTGTAGATATTTGGGGTTTTTTTCTGGATTTCTATTCTGTTCCATTGGTCCATGTGTCTGCTCTTGTACCAGTACCATGCTATTTTGGTTACCACATCCTTGTTGTATATAGTTTGAAGTCAGGTAAAGTGATGCCTTTAGCTCTGTTCTTTTTGCTTAGGATTTCCCTGACTATTCTGGTTCTTTTTTTTGGCTCCATATGAATTTTGGATTTTTTTTTCTAATTCTGTGAAAAAGAGGTTAGTAGTTTTATAGAGATTTTATT
>JAPVLO010002532.1:0-33477 GCA_027257055.1 Cephalopachus bancanus
GATAAAAAACAAGGACTTGACTTTTTTTCTATATTGACTCTAGCCTCATTGGTTGACATTATAGCTACATAGAATCCTGAGTTCATATTTTGTTAGAGTATGCTCTCCCTCTGTTTAATTAGTGAACTAAATTTTGTATTTGTTGTATAGCAAAATAATAAATATAATTGCTATAGTCTTAATAATACCTAGTAAGAACAGCAGGAGATAAACTTATATCCATCTAGCTCCAAAGTACTTAATTAATGTTATAGACTCCTTGAGAGTGTCATTTCCTGAAAGCTTTTTCAACATTTTCTGTCCTTAGTTCCTCACCTTATTTCAGATAAAAGAGGGGTGATGTTTGTAAATAATATATAGTGGCACATATGTGTGTGTGTGTGTGTGTGTGTGTGTGTGTGTTGTGTGTGTGTGTATTTATATGAATATATGTGTGGGTATATATATATTTATATTTAATTAATACTCATGTATAATTTTGTTTTTTGAAAACAGGCACTTTTTAATTTTTTTATTTTGGAGATCTGGGGTACAAGTTATAGGTACTTTCCTAGGTTAAGTTATCATATAGCTAAATGCCACTAAATACTTAACATGTTTTATCATATTTAAACTTAAAACAATGGACTAGGAGTTAGCTTAAAAATGCATTAATCTAGAAAAATATCTGCAAAGTAAAAAACATGCCATTTTTTTCCTAATCAAATGAATTTAATTTGCTACTTATGAATTTTTGTTTTATGTCCTTGAGTAAATTGGGATATTCATCACATGATATAACTTTTACAAATGAAGTAACATTAATACTGATATTTTAATTTACTGATATTACACTGTAACTGATATGACATTAATACTGAGGTTTCTACTTACAATATAAGTAGTTTAATTGCATCTCTAAATGAATTAGGACTTGTCTCTTAATTCGAATGATTAAAAATGAACTTGAAAAAAGTTTATGCAAAAGATTGAAAATTATTGGAAAGTCCTATAATACCACAAGTGGATATAACTCATGGATGATGCAGGTTAACTAAGCTCAGAATAGATGCATAGAAATCAGACACCTAATCAGTTTTTAAGAAGTAATTTTTAGAATGAAGCAATGCGTATACTCTGACCAGTACAATGTCTTTATTTAAATCTACATGAAAATCTTAAATATAATCATAAGTACAATGTCTTTGTTTTAATCTACATGAAAATCTTAAATATAATCATAAGTTCACCTAGTGAACATGGTATAACATATGATAAATTTACTGAATGATATTAGTGACTCTTACCTACTAACATAACTTCATGAATTCAACTCTACCTTCCATCACAAAAGATATGCGAGTTCTTATTCAGATCATCCTCTTGCCAGAATTAGGCCAGAAACCCTGTAGAAGGTAGCTGCTTTTATACTACATTTCTAGGTCCCACTGCTTTCCAACCAAAGACATACAAAAACACACATTCAGACTATTAACCTTTATATATGTGTGCTCATAACTTAAAATGAATTACTCTCAGTCAGGTGCATCGGCTCAAGCTTGTAATTCCAGTACTTTGGGAGGCCGAGGCAAGAGGATTGCCTGAGCTCAGAGGTTCAAGACAAGCCTGGGCAACTTGGTGAGACCTTATCTCTACAATAAATCAAAAAATAAACCAGATGTGGTAGCGTTCACCTGTAGTTCCAGGTACTTGGAAGGTTAAGGTGGGAAGATCACCTAAGCCCAGCAGATGGAGATTATGGTGGCCATGAGTGAGACACTGACTCAAAAAAAAAAAAAAATCTAAACTATTCTGAAAGGTGTTCCTTTTCTTCAAAGTTTCAGTGTAGTATAATTTTTTCTCCAATTCACTCAACATTAGTGTTATAGTTAAATTAATATTACATATAGCTAACATGTATAAGCATTTGTGCTAATACATCTTGCAACTAGTAGAGCAGAATTTACACTTATCCATTCTTATGACCAAAAGCAATAATTTAACAATGTTTCTGTGTTAAATCCTCACTAATCTTACACTTTTAAAAAAGTTGAGTATATTTTCTTAATTCTTAAATTGTATTTGACATACAATAATCACATATATTCATAGCATAGTGTGATGTTTTGATGCATGTAAAAATTGTGCAAATATCAAATCAGATTATTTAGCATATTCATTATCTCTTACATTTATTATTTCTGTGTGTTGAGAATATTCAATACCATCTATTCTAGCTATTTTGAAATATGTCATATACCATACTTAAAAATATTGTGTAATTGGCCTTCCTGAGGCAGAAAGACAGACAGAGACCACACTGGAACAAACTTTCCATGAGATTATTCAAGAAAACTTCCCTTATCTAATCAGTGATGCAAAATTCAAACACAAGAGATTCAGAGAACCCATGTAAGACAAAAAATGAGAAGACCAACTCCTAGACACATAATAATTCACCTAAACAAAGTAGGCATAAAAGAAAAAATCCTAAAGGCAGCAAGAGAAAAAGGCCACATCACCTACCATGGACGAAGAAGACCAATTAGAATAGCAGCATATTTATCTACAGAAACCCTGCAGGCTAGGAGAGTTTGGAGCCCTATCTTCAAAGTCCTAAAAGATAAACAATTTCAACCAAGAATAACCTACCCAGCCAAGTTAAGCTTCATCAGGGAGGGAGAATTAAAATCTTTCCCAGATATCCAATCCCTAAAAACTTACGCTGCCACCAGACCATCTCTACAAGAAACACTTAAGAAAGTACTAAACTCAGAAGAAAAGGAAAAAAGAACAACGTTTTTCACAAGAGTACAGGAAAAAGAATAAAATGCACATGAACCAACCCCAAAATGAAAAGAAAGACAAAAAACCAAGTGGAAGAACAATAACTCTATAAGAACTCTATGATAGGGAGCTCACATTTCAATAATTAGCCTGAATGTGAATGGACTAAATGACCACTGAAAAGACATAGAATGGGCAAAATGGATAAAACACCACCAGGCAACAATATACTGCCTTTAAGAGACCCACCTCACTAGAAAGGACATGCACAGACTCAAAGTAAGAGGATGGGAAACCAATGTTCAGGTGAATGGAACATAAAAGAAAGGAGGAGTCGTGATCCTAATTTCAGGCAAAATACCATTTAAGCTATCAAAAATTTAAAAAGATACAGAGGGCCACTACATAATGATAAAAGGTTCACTCCATCAACAAGAAATATCTATCCTAAACATATATGCACCCAACATAGAAGCACCAACTTTCATAAAGCAGCTTCTAGGAAAACTAAAGAAAGATATTGACTCTAACACCATCATAACTGGGGTTTTAATACCCCACTCAGAACCCTAGACAGATCATCAGGACAAAAAAATCAGCAATGAGACACAGAACCTCAATGTGACTCTTGACCAAATGGACGTAATTGATACCTACAGAACACTCCATCCAGATGACAGAATACACATTCTACTCATCACCACATGGAACATGCTCAAAGATTGACCACACACTTGACCATAAATCAAGCATTAGCAAATTTAAAAGGATTGAAATTTTACCATGCACCTTCTTGGACCACAGTGGAATAAAAATAAGCATCAACACCAACAAGGTCCCCCCAAAATCCACAAAGACATGGACACTAAACAGCATGATGCTAAACAACTCCTGGGTCAATGATGAAATCAAAACAGGTATCAAAAGATACCTAGAAACAAGTGAAAGTGAAGAAACATCTTACCAAAATCTCTGGGATGCCATGAAAGCTGTAGTAAGAGGGAGAATTTATATCCCTACAAATGCACATAAAGAAAATGGAAGGATCACAAATTAACAGCCTAACAAGCCACCTAAGGAAGGTGGAAAAGCAAGACCACAAAAACCCTAATTTCAGCAGAAGAATCCAGATCACCAAAATAAAAACCCAAATCTAGGGCATAGAAGACAAAAAGATAATACAAAAAGTCAATGAAACAAAAAGCTGGTTCTTCAAAAGGATAAACAAGATTGATGGTCCCTAGCTAGACTTACCAAGAAAAAGAGAGAAAAAACCCAAATAAGCACAATCAGAAACACAAAAGATGAAGTCACATCTGACCCTGAAGAAATACAAAAGACCATTAGAGACTATTATGTACACTTGTATGGAAACAAACATGAAAACCTCAAGGCAATGGAGGACTTTCTGTCATCACACAAGCTGCCTAGGTTGAATCAAAAAGAAAGAGAGAACCTAAATAGACCAATAGTAATCAAAGAAATTGACTATGTAATAAGAAAACTACCTACACACACACACAAAAAAAGCCCTGGTCCAGATGGCTTTCCAGCAGAATTCTTTTTTTTTTTTTTTTTTTTTGAGTTGGAGTCTCACTCTGTCGCCCGGACTGGAGTGCAGTGGCCGCTCCCGGCCACCGCAGCCTCGACCCGCTGGGCTCTGGTGACCCTTCCACCTCAGCCTTCTGAGTAGCCAGAATTACAGGCATGCGCTACCATGCCCAGCTAATTTTTTGATTTTTGTAGAGATGAGGTCTCGCTGCCCAGGCGGGTCTCGAACCCGCGGGCTCAAGCAATCCACTCACCTCAGCCTCTCAAAGGCGTGGGATTACAGGCTGAGCCATGGAGCCCGACTCCAGCAGAATTCTACAAGACATTTAAGGAGGAGCTGATACCAATCCTACTGAAGGTATTCCAGGCAATTAAGAAAGATGGAACTCTCCCCAAATCATTTTACGAAGCTAACATCACATTGATACCCAAGCCAGGTAAAGACCCAACAAAGAAAGAGAACTACAGGTCAATATCTTTGATGAACATAGATGCTAAAATCCTCAACAAGATCTTAGCAAACTGAATTCAACAGCACATCTCAAAAATCATCCATCATGACCAAGTAGGCTTCATCCCTGGGATGCAAGGCTGGTTCAACATTTGTAAAACCATAAATGTAATTAAATGCATTAACAGATGTCAAAACAAAAACCACATGATTATATCATTAGATGCAGAAAAAACTTTTGATAAAATCCAGCACCCCTTCTTGATAAAAACTCTTGAATATCTAGTCATACGGGGTACATACCTCAAAATAGTAAAAGGCATCTATGAGAAACCTACAGCCAGCATACTCCTAAATGGACAAAAATTGGAACCATTTCCCCTGAAAACTGGAAGAAGACAAGGATGCCCACTCTCACCCCTCCTGTTCCATATAGTATTGGAAGTCCTGGCTAGAGCAATCAGAGAAGAAAAGGCAATCATGGATATCCTAATAAGAAAAGAGCAAGTCAAGTTATCTCTCTTTGGGGATGACATGATTGTGTACCTTGCAAACCCAAGTGAATCTGTCAAAAACCTCCTTACGCTGATAAAGGCATTTGGCAAAGTCTCAGGATATAAAATAAATGTGCAAAAGACAATCACATTTCTTTACACCAAAAATAAACAAACAGAAACCCAAGTAAAAAGCACAATTCCATTCAAATAGCCACACAAAAAAATGAAATACCTTGGCATTTTCCTAACCAGAAACATGAAAGACCTTTACAGTGAAAACTACAAAACACTGCTCAAAGAAGTCAAAGATGACACAAACAAGTGGAAAAATATCCCATGCTCATGGATTGGAAGAATCAACATTGTGAAGATGTCCATCCTACCTAAGGCAATCTACAGATTTAATGCAATACCCATCAAATTACCAGCAACATTCTTCTCAGACCTAGTAAAAACAACATTGGCATTTATATGGAAACACAAATGACCAAGAATAGCCAGAACAATCCTCAGCAAAAAAAAAAAAAAAAAAAAAAAAAAAAAAGCAGGTGGTATCACATTACCAGACTTCAAACTTTACTATAAAGCTATAATAATCAAAACAGCTTGGTATTAATATAGGAACAGGCATATAGACCAATGGAATAGAATTGAGATTCCAGCAGCAAAACCTCAATTTCTCAACCAATTCATCTTCGACAAAACCTGCACCTCTTACCACTGGGGAAAGGAGAACCTATTCAGTAAATGGTGCTGAGAAAACTGACTGACCACATGCAGAAGATTGAAACATGACCCCTATCTATCCCCATACAAAAATTAACTCTAATTGGATCAGAGACCTAAATGTCAAACCTCAAACCATAAGAACCTTAGAAAATGAAGAACATATCCTCATGGAAATTGGAACTGGCATCCATTTCCTGAACAAAACCTGAAACCCACAGGCCCTAAGAGATAAGATAGACAAGTGGGACCTTATTAAACTGACAAGCTTCTACAAAGCCAAAGAAACCATCAAGAGAGCAGGGAGACAGCCTACAGACTAGGAAAAAGTATTTGCCAACTCCAGGTCTGACAAAGGCCTAACATCTTGGATCTACAACGTACTCAAATGTTCTGAAAAGAAAAAAACAAACAACCCCATTATAAAATGGGCAAAAGATATGAACAGAGACTTCTCAAAGGAAGACATCCGAGCAGCCAACAGACACATAAAGAAATGTTCAACCTCATTAATCACCAGGGAGATGCAAATCAAAACCACACTGAGATACCACCTAACTCCAGTCAGAATGGCCATTATCAATAACTCAAAAAATAACAGTTGCTGAAGAGGGTGTGGCAAAAAGGGAACACTTCTACACTGTTGGTGGCAGTGCAAACTAGTGCAACCTCTGTAGAAAGCAGTGTGGCAATTCCTAAAACCTCTAAATATGAACTTCCCATATGACCCCGCAATCCCCCTACTGGGAATAAACCCTGAAGAACTCAAATCACTCTATAAAAAAGATACCTGCACGTGTATGTTTATTGAAGCATTGTTCACAATAGCAGGAACCTGGAAGCCACCATGCTATCTATCAAAAGAGGACTAGATTTTAAAAACGTGGTACATATACACAACGGAATACTACCCAGCCATAAAACAGAACAAAATCATATATTTCGCAGCAACCTGGATGGAACTAGAGTCTATAATATTGAGTGGCCTCTCACAGAAACAAAGATCTGGGTATCACATGTTCTCACTCATATAATTGACCTTGATCATCCAACGTAATACCATAAGAAAATGACTGAGAGTGGTGGGAAACTATGGGGAGTGGGGGGAAGGGAGATGGATTAATGGTAGTAAATATCTGTCTGGAGACGGAGAGGCACCTCTTATCAACAAGGGTCCCTGAATTAAACATATTTGTATGCCTAACACTTAACTGTACCCCACAATATCATAGTACAAAATATTGATTATAAAAAATAAAATAAAAGTAAAAACATAAAAATATTGTACAAAAATATGTAACATCATATTTTTTGGTCTTTTTTTCATGTACCTTTTTAAAGAACAGTTTTAGGTTCACAGAGAGAGTTCTCAAATACTCTGCAACTACTTTCTCCTATTTTTAACATTTGACATTAGTATGGTATATTTGCTGCAATTAATGAACCAATACTAATACATTATTATTGATTGAAGTCTATTTTTATTCAGGTTTCCTTAGTTTTTAACTAATGTCCCTTTACTGTCTAAGGATACTGTCAAGATTCTCCTATTATTTCCTTAGGCTTCTCTTTGTTGTGACAATTTTTCAGACTTTCCTTGTTTTTGATCAACTTGAAGGTTTTGAGGAGTACTAGTCAGGTATATTGTAGAATATATATTTATTGAGATTTGTTTAATTTTTTTATGATTAAACTGGGATTATGAGTTTTGGCAGAAACACTACAGATGCAAAGTGTCATTTTAACCACTTTACATGAAGAGTGTGTTTTATCAACATGACTTATTACTGTTAATGTTAACCTTGATCACCTTGAAAACCTGGCAGTATTTGTCAGGTTTCTCTACTATAAAATACTATTTTTTCCCGTCTTTTTTGTACTGTATTCTTTGTAAAGAACTCACTCTGAATATTCAACACTTAAGGAGTGGGGAATTAAGCTTCACCTTTTGAGAGGAAAATATCGACATCAATTTGAATTAATCTGCATGAGTGAATTATCTTCTCTATTTTTTAATAATTTAATCATGTTAGTATGAACTCATTGATATTTATTTTAGACTTTGAGTTATAATTTAATACTAGTTTACTTATCTAGCTGCACAAATTATTCCATCTTTTGCCATTGGTAACTCAATCTTTTATTTGGCTCTTGTGTCTTATTTTGTTTATGTATTTATTTATTTTAAAGATTGGGGTACAATTCAGGATTAGGTAGATAAGTGGTCATTGTACAGGCAAAGTTTGGGCCTCCCTTTGGTCCCCACTGCCTGACTTGATATCAGGTATCCTTACTGATGTTATGTGCCCTTCTCCTTCCCTGGCAGCAACCCGCTACTGCCAGACTCTTTCTTATGGGTCTGCTTATAAGTGAGAACATGTGGTACACTCAGTTCTTTGTTTCTGTGATAGATCATTAAGTATGATAGACTATAAATCCATCCAAGTTGCTGCAGAATTCCATAATTTTGTCCTTCTTTATGGCTGAGTAATATTTCATCATGTATATATATCACATTTTTTAATCTAGTTCATGTTCGATGGGCAGCACAGGTGGTTCCATGTTTTTGCTATTGTGAATAATGCTGCAATAAACATATGTATGCAAGTATCTTTTTTTTTTTTGAGTTGGAATCTCACTCGGTCACACAAACTGGAGTGCGGTGGCCGCTTCCGGCCACGGCGCCTCAACCTGCTGGGCTCCGGCGATCCTTCCGCCTCAGCCTTCCAAGGAGCCAGAATTACAGGCATGCGCTACCACACTCAGCTGATTTTTTTGATTTATTGTAGAGATGAGGTCTCGCTGCCCAGGCGGGTCTCGAACCCGTGGGCTCAGGCAATCCACTCACCTCAGCCTCCCAAAGGTGCGGGATTACAGGCTGAGCCACTGAGCCCGGCTGCAAGTATCTTTTTTATAGAATGATTTGAGTTTCTCCAGGTATATTCCCAGAAGGAGGATTGTTGGGTCATATGGAATGTCAATTTTTAAATATTTTAGAAATTGTCACACTGTTTTTGACAGAGGCTATATTAGTTTACACTCCCAGCAACAGCATAGAAGTGTTCCCTTTTCCCTGCATCCTCTCCAGTTTCTGCTGTTTTTTAAATTATTGATGATGGCTATCTTGACTGGAGCTCGGTGGGGTTTCCGTGTGGTTATAATTTTCAATTCTTTGATTATTAGTGAGGCTGAGAATTTTTTCATGTATCTATTCACTGATTGTATCTCTTCTCTTGATAAGTGTTTATTCATATCTTTTGCCCACTTTTTAGTAGAGTTATTTTTTGTTTTGTTTTGTTTTTGGCATTTTTGAGTTCCTTGTAAATCCTGGATGTAAGGCCTTTTGTCTAAGATATACAGTTGTAAACCTTATTTCCCATTCTCTGGATTGTCTCCCTTCTCTCTTGATGGTTTACTTTGCTTTGCAGAAGATTTTCAGTTTAATGAGGTCCCATTTGTCTATCTTACCATGACATGGGCATCTGGGGTTTTGATCAGGAATTGGTTACCTATTACAATTTCCATAAGAGTGTCTTCTGCATTTTCTAAGGTTCTTATATTGGAGGTTTTATCTTTAGGTCTTTGATCCATTGATTGGTTTTTGTATATGGTGATTGATGAGGTCCTGTTTTAATTTTCTGTATGTATTCATACAATTTTCCCAGCACCATTTACTGAATAAGTTCTCCTCTCCCCTGTGGTTGTTGGTGGAGGCTTTGCTTCCAGAATCTCTCTTCTGTTCCACTGGTCTATATGTCTGTTCTTGTACCAATATCAGGCTGTTTTGGTTATTGTAGCCTTACAGTGAAGTTTAAAGTGTGGAAGTATGATATCTCCTGCTTTGTTTTTTTTTTTGTTAAGAATTGTTTTGGCTAATCATTTTTTTTAATGTTTCCATATGAATTTCTGTATTTTCATTTTCAGATCTGAGAAGAATGATGTTGGTAATTTAATGGGTATTGCATTAAATGTAATCTTTGGTAGTTTGGACATCTCAACAATGTTGATTCTTTCAACCCATGAGCATGGAATATTTTTCCATTTGTTTGTATCTCCTTTGATTCCTTTGACAGTGTTTTTGTAGTTTTCATTGTAAAGAACTGCCAGAGTCCAGCTCCAGGAGAGAGTCAGGGCTTGAGACAGGGGAATCGGGAAGTGGCGAAAAAGAAAAGACGAACACGACAGGAATCCTCTTCCTGGGGAGAGCTCAAGACTCTGCCAATTTTTATTCAATTCTTACAAGCTTATATAGTTTTTTACTGACCCCCCTACCCACATAATGTTACACATTAAATGTTTACATCATGTTTTTTCTTTTGTTTATGGGGAAGTTTACCTTTACAAGTTTCATTTTGTTCCTTCCTGCTACCGGTGGTGTAGCTACTGGTGGTGTAACAAAATACCAGCTGCCAATTTATCAGCCACATCCTGTGACCTCTAGGCCAGCTGAATCTCTTCCCTTCACTATTCTATCTATTTTTTAAATTCTACCCATTTTACATTTTATATTTCTAAACAAAATTTATGTCTAAATCTACATTTATATATGAAATTAATCTTACCTCTAATCCTAAATGTATTTAATTTTAAACCTACATTAAGTGTATATAATTTTAAGTTTACCTTAAAACTTAATTATTTCCTATTCCTTCTATTTAACTAATACCTATATCTATAATAAACATTTATCTTTTAATTATAACTGCTATTTATCTAATCCTTACTTTAATTTTAACCCTCTTTCTAATTAAACTATAATATTTCTTAAGTCAAAAGGCATGTCTGTGACTTGTTTTACCTGAAACACCTGTTTTTGGAGATACTCTGTCTCAAGTTCCCACTCCCTCATCAATCACAACTGTCAATGTTGTTACTTCTAAAGGGTGTGAGGAAGTACTTGTTTTTCCTTTTTAGCTAAAGGTTTCAAAATTTGCATTCCCTTATCCTTTCAGGGGGAAAATTTTTGCTGTTGAGCCTTTTTTACATTTCTATACATGGGTTTACTGCTAATTCCACATCCTTGCACATACTAAGGGCATCCTTTTTGCTGCAATCTCACCTCCATTATGCCTATGTATAATTTTTGCTGTCAAATGCCATCATTCACTTGCGCATCTGTTATCTCAACTAAAGAGGGAATATTCTCAAGCCTATGCACGCAATCCTTCAAAGTTAGGGAAGGTCCATTAACAGGATCCATGGGGTTTTGCCTCCATCATGGCCGCTTTTTACTGGGGCCTTGCTCCCAGCCAGCATTTTTCCTGTTTTCAGGTCCCTTTTACCTTACTTTTACTAGTAATTGCAGCTCCAGACAAAGAATTTTCACTTCTCTGGTTAGAAAGATGCCAAGGAATTTCCTTTTTTTTTTTTTTGAGGGGGCTATTGTGAATGGGACTGTGCTTTTTATTTGGTTCGGTGCCTATTTGTTGTTGTCACAACTGTCTTTTGTATGTTTATTTCTAAGAATGCAACTGTCTTTTGCACATTTATTTTGTACCCTGAGACTTTGCCAAAGTCTCAGGCTTTTGACACATTCTCTTGGTTTTTCAAGGTATAGGATCATATTGTGAGCAAAGAGGGATATCTTATCATCCTCTTTTCATATTTGGATACCCTTGAATACCTTCTCTTGTCTGATTGCTGTACGTAGGACTTCCAACACTATGTTGAACAGGAGGGGTGAGAGTGGGCATCCTTGTCTTGTTCCAGTTTTCAAGGGAAATGCTCCCAATTTCTAACTGTTTTGCAACATGTTGACTGTGGGTTTATCATAGATGGCTCTTACTATTTTGCGGTATGTTTGCTCTGTGCCTAGGTGTTTAAAGATTTTTATCAAAAATTGATTCTGGATTTTATTAAAAGCTTCTTCTGTGACTAATGATATAATCACATGTATTTTTTTTTTTTTACATCTGTTGATGTATTTAATTACACTTATGGTCTTTCATTGTTGAAGCATCCCTGAATCCCAGGGATGAAGCCTACTTGGTCATGGTGGATGGTTTTTGAGATGTGCTACTGGATTTGAATTGCTACCCTCTTGTTGAGAACTTTTGTATGTATATTTATCAGGGATATTGGCCTATAGTTCTCATTCATTGTTGGATCTTTAACAGGTTTGAATGTCAATGTGGTGTTAGGTACACAAAATGAATTGAGGAGCATTCCGCCTTTCTCAATTGCTTGGAATATTTTCAATAGGATGGGTATCAGCTTCTCCTTGTAGTTTTATAGAATTCCATTGGAAAGCCATCTAGTCCAGGGCATTTTTTTATAGATAGTTTTCTTATGATGGAGTCAATTTTCTAGGTTTCTAGTATATTTAGGGTCTCAATTTCTCCCTGTTTCAAACTTGAGAGGTTGAGTGATATCAGAAAGTCCTCAATTTCATTTAGGTTTTTGACTTTGTTTCCATACAGATGTGTATTATAATCTCTGATAATCTTTTGTATTACTTCAGAGTCAGCTGTGATTTGATCTTTTGCATTTTTCATTGTGTTTATTTGGGCATTTTCTCTCTTGTTTTGGTCAGTCTGGCTAGGGGTCCATCAATCTTGTTTATCCTTTCAAGGAACCAGCTTTTTGTTTCCTTGATTTTTTTAAATAATATTTTTATCCACTATGTCCTGTATTTGGACTTTTACTTTAGGAATCCTGATTCTTCTGCTGAAGATAAAGTTTTGGTGGTCTTGTTTTTCCAACTCCCTTAGGTGATTTGTTAGGCTATTAACTGTGTTATTTTCATTTTTTTCATATGTGTTCATAGAGATATGAATTCCCCTCTTTACACTGCTTTCTTGGCATTCAAGAAGTTTTGGTAAGATGTTGATTTGTTTTGGTTTATTTCCAGAAATCTTTTAATTTCTGTTTTGATTTTTGTGTTGACCCAGGAGTTGTTCAGCATCATGGTGATTAGTGTTCATGTCTTTGTGGCTTTTGGTGGAATTTTATTGGTGTTGGTATTTATTTTTATTCCACTGTGGGCTGAGAAGGTACATGGCATTACTTAGATCTTATGAAATTTGTTTATGCTTGGTATATTGCTGAGTATGTGGTTGATCTTGGAGTACATTCCTTGAGATGATGAGAATAATGTGTATTTCGTGGTTGTTGGTTGGAGTGTTCTGTAGGTATCTATTAAGCTAATTTGGTCAGACATCAAGTTGAGGTTCTAGATCTCCTTATTGACTTTTTTGCCTCAATGATCTATCTAGGGCTGTTAGTGAGATATTTAAGTCCCCAGCTGTGATAGTACTAGAGTCAATATCTTTTTGTAGTTTACTTAGGAACTGTTTTGTAAAAGTTGGTGCACCTGCATTAGGTGCATATATGTTTAGAATGGATATTTCTTATTGATGGATTGAAACTTTTACCATTATGTAGTACCTTTCTGTATCCTTTCAAATTTTTGATATTTTGGAAGATATTTTGCCTGATATTAAGATCAAGACTCCTGCCTTCTACTTTCTTCTGTTCATCTGAAAATTTGTTTCCCATTCTCTAACTTTGAGTATGTGAAAGTCCTTTGTGTTGAGATGTCTTTCCTGGTGGCAGCAAATTATTGGGTGGTGTTTATTTGTCCAATTTTCCATTCTATGCCTTTTCGCTGGTGTATTTAGTCCATTCACATAAGCTTCCTTTACATGTTTTAGACAGTTTATGTTAGTTTCATATTCAGGTCTTCAATTTCTGAGATTTTTTTCTTCTGCTTGGTTAATTCTGTTATTGAGATGTGAGAGATTTTCCCTGTCATGAGACTCTTATAAAGTTCTTTGTTGTTGTTGCTATTTGTTTGTTGGTTTCCTTTTGGTTTTTGTTTTGATATATGTGTGTGTTTTCAGTTTTGCAGTCACGATACTTGTTATGTTGATTCTCTGTTTTCCTGTATTTTTGGGAAGAACATGGTCTCCTTTTTTTTCCCCCTTTCTTCTGTGCCTAATCCCTTCTTAAGTATCTCCTGTAGAGCTGGACTGGAGGCAGTGTAAACTCTTAGGGTTAATAGTCTAGGAAAGATTTTATTTTATTTATTTATTTTTTCTGGGAAGGATTTTATTTCTCCATCATTGATGAAGGTTAGCTTAGCTGAGTAGAAAATTCTTGGTTGGAATTGGTAATACTTGAAAACTTTGAAGACTGGGCTACAGTCTCTTCTAGCTGTAGCATTTCTGTAGGTAAGCCTGCTGCTATTCTAATTGGGTTTTCTTGGTAAGTAGTCTGAACTTTCTCCCTCTCTCCCTTTAGAATTTTTCTTTTGTGCCTACTTTGTGTAAGAGAACTGCTATGTGTCTAGGAATTGGTCTTCTGATTTGATGCTTTGCAGGGTTCTCTGAATTGCTTGTGTTTGGATGGTCATGTCTCTGATGAATGTCAATCCATGTCTTTTCTTCCAGTGGATCTCAGCTCCTGATTTTCTCCCCACTTTCTCCATGGTCTCTGCTGCCAGTGTCTGGCCTGTTGCTGCAGCTGGTGGTATGGGCCAGGAGCCAGTTTCTAAGAGGCAGCTGATCTTTGCTGTCTTTTCCCAAGAGATGCCCTGAGAATGACAGCTCCTGTTTCTTACAACATACCCTTGTTATTGTGGTGTCTCTATTTATTGTTAATTAATTAACAATTTTACATCCTATTTTCTACAATAGGTTGTTGCAAACTATGCTTATATACTTTTTGCCACAAGTCTAAACTTATCTATTTTTTCTTTCTTTCTTTCTTTCTTTTTTTTTTTTTTTTTGAGTAGGAGTCTCACTCTGTCACCCAGACTGGAGTGCACTGGCTGCTCCCGGCCACCGCAGCCTCGACCTGCTGGGCTCTGGCGATCCTTCCCCTCAGCCTTCCAAGTAGCTGGAATTACAGGCGCATGCTACCACGCCCAGCTAATTTTTTGATTTTATTATAGAGATGAGGTCTCGCTGCCCAGGCGGGTCTCGAACCCGTGGGCTCAGGCAATCCACTCACCTCAGCCTCCCAAAGTGCGGGATTACAGCCTGAGCCACCAAGCCCAGCATATTTTTTCTTTTTAAATTGGGAATGCTATTATTAGAAACCAAAATTTGGGCAGTGGGTATGCTTGTTGCTATTAGAATATCATTGCCTCTATGGCTTGTTAGCTGGCAAAACGACATTTTTGTGAATATTTTAATTTGTGTATGCAGTATGCATATATCTATAAATATTTCTCTGTAACCAACACTGTCTATATTAAGCTAAATATGATTCTACACTGAAATCTCCAGCTCTAATACATATAAATCTTTCTAACCTCCTTCTTTTACTTATTTGTAAATTTCCACTCCAACAGTGAGAAACCTGGATACATTATCTGCTATCCATCCACCTAATTTTTCCTTTCCAGGATACATATATAAGAGCATTAAAATTGTAAACTTGAACCCCTGCTACAAACAGTATTATCAACTAGTATATAGTACTATGTAATTTTTTTGCCTTTGGATTTAAAGACTTTACTTATTTTCAATGTGCTTAAGTCATCACCTTTTACCCACCTACTCAAGTGAGCTTGTTTCATACAATTTTAATTACATTCTTTTATCACTGTCTGTATTATTTATTAGAAACCTCCGATATCCAAAATTATTTTTTTAAGTTGCATATATTAAGGCTAAATCTTTGTGTTGTAAATTTATGTGGGTTTTGACAAATTTATAGTATGTGTCCACCATTTTGGTATCATATAACAGTTTCACTGCTCTAAAAGATCCCTTGTGCTTTCCCTATGCATCCTTCCCCTCCTGCTCCTTCTTCTGTCAATAACTGATCTGTTATTCTCTCTGTAGTCTTGCCTTTTCCAAGTCAACTGGAATCACACAGTGTGACTAAGGTTGCTATAGGTTGCCAGGTAGCCTTTTCAAACTACCTTTTTTCACTTGGCAGCAAACATTTAAAGTTCATCTATATCATTTTGTGTCTTGGTAGTTCACTATGACAATCTTTGTCTTTAACAAGCATATTTGAGCCATTGACACTTAAAGTTATTATTGATATATTAGAATTAATATCTACCCTTTTTTTTTTTTGAGTTGGAGTCTCACTCTGTCGCCCAGACTGGAGTGCAGTGGCCGCTCCTGGCCACCACAGCCTCGACTTGCTGGGCTCTGGCAATCCTTCCCCCTCAGTCTTCCAAGTAGCCAGAATTACAGGAATGTGCTACCATGCCTGGCTGATTTTTTGTAGAGATGAGGTCTCACTGCCCAGTTGGGTCTCAAACCCATGGGCTCAGGCAATCCATTCACCTCAGCCTCCCAAAGGCGCGGGATTACAGGCTGAGCCACCGAGCCCGGTTTATCTACCCTTTTGAATAACTGTTTTTATTTATGTGCTTGTCTTTTGTTTCCTTCCTCTCCCCTTTTTTCCTCTAGTTTTATCTGAGCATGTTATATAATTCCATTTTATCTCTTTTTAATTAATATCAATGATGCTATAAAAATAGTAGTTTTCCTAGAAATTACAATATACATTTTTTAACTAATCCAACGCCCATTGCAAATAATAATAGATTGCTTCACATGTAGTGTAGGTAGTTTGGTAGTTGGAAAATTTTTTTTTTTTTTTTGAGTTGGAGTCTCACTCGGTCACCCAGACTGGAGTGCAGTGGCCTCTCCCGGTCACCGCAGCCTCACCTGCTGGGCTCTGGCGATCCTTCTGCCTCAGCCTTCCGAGCAGCCAGAATTACAGGCATGTGCTACCACGCCCGACTGATTTTTTGATTTATTGTAGAGATGAGGTCTCGCTGCCCAGGCGGGTCTCGAACCCACAGACTCAGGCAATCCACTCATCTCAGCCTCCCAAAGGTGCAGGATTACAGGCTGAGCCACCGAGCCTGGCTGTTGGAAATTATTATTACTTCAAATGTTTCTTTTACTCCAATCTTACTTTCTTTTCCTCTTGCTACTTCAGTTACATATAAGTTATACTTTTTGAAATTGAAGTTGTCTTAGATGCTCTTTTTTTGGTAATTCTCTTTTTGTTTTCTTTGCATTTTAGTTGCAATGTTTCTATTGACCTATAGTCAAGTTAGTCAAGCTTATTTATTCTTTCCCCAGTAATGTCCAGTTCTACCAACAAGCCCTTCAAAGGTATTCTTTTTTAAAATTTTACATTATTTTGATTTCTATATTACTCTTTAATTCTTTCTTACTGTTTTCATTTCTCTACTTACATTACCCATCTGTTCTTTTATACTATATGTTTTTTTTTCCCACTAGAGACCTTAACATAGTAATCTTTGTTACTTTAAATTGTTTGATAATTCCAACATATGTCTCATATCTGATTCTGGTTCTGATACTTGCTAGACCATATTTTTTTCTTGCCTTCTGGTATAACTTTTCTGTCTGTGTGTGGGAAAGACTGGAATAATATATCAGATAGTGGAAACTGTGGCGAATGGGTCTTTTATTTGAGATTTTGGTTAGTTTGCTGTGATTAACATTTGCTACTGGTACCAGATAATTTAAATTTCTCCAGCGTTTTATTTTTTGGGCCCCCCCATGATCTTTGGGTTTCCCTAATAACTCTCCCTTAGAATCTGTGTCTTGCAGGTCTTTCATTGTAATCTACTGTTATTAAATTGGAGTTCCTTTGTTGTTGCAATAAAGAGCGGAGGAAAGAATTATTCTATGATCTTATGATTACATCTCAGCCTTTTAGTGGGCCTTTGTTCCTTGGCCATGTGACTTTCACAATTGTTTCTTAGTCTTTCCTCCTCTTAGGTGAAAAGATAGCAGGGCTTGTATTTAGGGAAATGTCCCTCCCCTATAGCTTAGATAATTCTCTGGTAAAACCATTTCAGTGAAAATTTAGCCTTTGTTATATAGAATGTTCTGGGCTTATTTCTAAATGGTTAATTCCTTTTCTTTCTTTGCCAAATGGGATTATTTTCTCTTTGATATCGTGCAGCTAAAATATAAAACCAAAAGTGGGGGTCAACAAGTGCAGGCTTTTAGTTGATGATGATGGAATGGAGAAATGAAAACAGTAGTTCACAAATCAACTTCACACTGGGTGGGGGTTGAAGGAATTAAAATATAGGCATTCTTTAATGAAGGGTTTGAACATTAAAAGCAAGGAGAGAGCCAGGCTTGGTGGCTCAGCCTGTAATCCCGTGCCTTTGGGAGGCTGAGATGAGTGGATTGCCTGAGTCTGTGGGTTCGAGACCCGCCTGGGTAGCGAGACCTCATCTCTACAGTAAATAAAAAAATCAGCCGGGCGTGGTAGTGTATGCCTGTAATTCTAGCTATTTGGAAGGCTGAGGTGGAAGGATCGCCGGAGCCCAGCAGGTCGAGGCTGCCGTGGCCAGGAGCGGCCACTGTACTCCAGTCTGGACGACAGAGTGAGACTCCAACTCAAAAAAAAAAAAAAAAAAAAAGGCTAGGAGAGGAATATTAATGTTTTTTCTGACAATGGATGGAAATGTCTCAGAATTTGAATCGTGCCCCTTTTTCTCTCCTTTTTTGTCCATTTCCTGTCATGGCTGCTGAGGAGCAGTCATTTAGTATGGAAAGCATATTATAATGAGGTTACAGGTTCCTCAGAGGTCAAATGAGCTGCCATCTTGGATTCTATTAGTTTTAGGTGGTCTAGTCCAGAGGGAACTTCTGTCCATAAATCTTTCTGTTTCTTAAAGATAAGTAGGTTATATTGGGGTTGAAATTCAGCTATATCCTGTAGGCTTTACACTGGCTAACAAAGATTCAAAACCACCTTTCTTGACTCTCTATTGTGAGAACTCAGTTGAGTTTTTTGAGGTAAATCCATAAATGTGTGAGGATGTTGTGGGCCCCTGGACTTTCTCACTCTCACATTATTTCATGCTTGCAGCAATTTGTCAAAATTAGCATTTAAGTGTTCCTATCAGAATATGGCTCCAGCAAGGTAAGTAGATCTTGATTGTGACTCTCTGAATTAACTTGCCATTCCAGGTTTCAGAGTGGAGATTTGTTCTTTGTTGGGTCCAAGAAAAGACAGATTACCACTTTGTTCCACTTTTTTCATGTTAAGATGGGAGTGATGACTGCCAAATCTTTATACGTCAGAATTGAAATAGGATATCTTTGATGTCTTTTTTTAGTATCTATTAAATATTAGTCTAAGGTTACCATTTTAGTTTAAGTATATTAAGGCCTAACACGATTTTGACAGAGTGTAGTTACTCAATATTAATTCCCATTTCCCTTTATTTTCTTCTGTATATGTAACAAGATGTTTCAATTTTTGATGTAATAATGATGTCCCTTACATTGAACTGCCTTCTGTAGTCAGTAGTTTCCTCTGATATTAAAAGTGTCAGAAGTACTTATCTTCACTTTACATAGTTGATGTGTCTTTCATATATTCTGTGATTTTTTTTTATTATCCTTGAGCCATACCTTATGGTAGACATTAAGTCTGACACCTTAAAACTGATTACATATGAAATTGTGTTGATATTATTTTCAGTTTTTTCCCTTCAATTCAAAGCTGTGTTTAAAATTGTAATTAAATCCAGAGAAACTAAGTAAATGAAAACTGATCCAGAAGAGATCCTGAGAATTCAGAGTAAACTCTCAATCTCTCTTCCCTTCTTCCCTGAATAATTATTATAATGGAAAAAACCTACTGCTGTATAAGTCCCCAAAACTCCATATTTAAGTATCAGTCATGTATTATAAGCATCATGAAGAGTTATTGCTATATTAAATGATATTAGGCACTGAAAAGAGGTAAATTTAAACTTCAGTAGCAGAAAAGTATCATCCCAGACAACAAAAGCAAAATCCATAAATTCTAGATTCCAAAAAAAGAATGATATTTTCAGTTATTCTGTTCATCTATCAATAGTTATAGGAGAATTTGTAATTATTTTAACAATCTTTATACACAATAAACATTGGTTCTCAAATAATAATCTAAAATATTTAGCAGTAATTGACAGACAGAAGTACTTTAGAAATCTCAGGATCCAAAAAGCTATTACTTGATAGTGAGAGAATTAATGTCAGGAAATAGGAAAACTAAGAAAATATTCGAATAGATTTTTATGCCATGTAACAATTAACCACAAAAATAATAGCCTTAAAATAATATACATTTATGATCTCAGTTTCTGTGAGTTACGAGTTCAGCCATGGAACAGTTGGATCCTTTACAAGACTGCAAACAAAGTATTTACTAGGGCTGTATTCTCATCTGGAGGACTGACTGAAGGGAAATCATTGCCAGAATTTATTTCCTTTTGTCTGTAAGATTCAAGACAACTCAATTATTTGAAGGTAGCAACAGAGGAAGAGAGAAGGAATGAGGAAGAGGAATCTTATATAACTTAGTATAATCATGATATTGATTCTCCATTACCTTTGTGCATCCCATTGTTTAGAAGCAAGTCATAGGTCCTGCCACATTCAGGGGGATATGATATTATCATATGCAAGTCATGGACCAAAGGAGGCAGAGCTCGCTGGGATTTATTTTAATGTTTGTTTACTATGAAATGTTAATGGTAACCCAGGTGATATTCGGCAGAAGTAATCTAAAAATTGCTATTGCCATTGGAGAAAAGTTAAAGTTCTGTGGAAAAATATAATCTATAGTTAAATAATTTTATTTTATTAATTATAACTCTGGTGAAATTAACATTATAGAGTATTCAATGAAATAAAACTGACTTATAATTCTGGATATTTGCTTGATGATAAATTGTCATGTAGTTGATTATTACATGAGAAAAAAAGTACTTCAGAAGTTGAAATTATGTTAAACTGGTTGCTATTCAGAGCCTTCACAGATTCTACATACTATACACTGAAAACATTAAAGAAGTCGGAAAAGTTATTAGTACATTTAAAGTAAATGCATAGGTAAATTGGCTAATAACATATTATTGTATAAAATTATACCAATATGATATTAGTAACAAAAATATAAATACTGTAGATAATATAATGAATCAGTAAATAATTTAATACTACTAAGGTTGTTCATATTAGCTCTGATGATCATTTCAGACTTCTGGACAGTTATCTATTACTCCACATGTAGAAACTTCCAGAATCTTCTAAGTGAGATGTGGTTCAAAGAATCCTAGAATAGGAAATCAGAGACATGAGTCCTGCTGTGAGCTGACTTAGATTTTGAACACATCATTTAAAACCTCATTTTCAACAGGAGCTGGATAAGGGTTATGATTTAACTAAACTGTAAAAGCCATTTCTGCTTCTACTTTCTGTTTTTAAACCGAAGTCAAGTAGATATTAGACTCTCCAGATTGAATCTTCAGAGAATGACACAAATGATCAGGTCTTGGTTGTAAGGTGTAAAAAATACTTTCTTAGACGTATTCAAAAAACTCATGTAAGGTTGGCAGGAAAAGGGAATTAAAGGAATAAGGTCACACTTCAAATAAAACACCATACATTGAAAAATGAGACCTACGTGCATTGGTTTAAAAAAAAAAACTATAGTTTTTATTTAATTCACTATGTATTGAAATCTTAAATACTCTATTAAATTCAGAAACAAATGAAAATATTTACAAAAATAGGTCAGTGTATATGATGTTGAATTAGAAGACCGAGTTCATTCCTTCCCCTTATACTATTGACTTTTTTGAAAAAAACCTATTTTTTAAGAAATAGAAATTCTTTTAAGAAAGAATTTCTCCTTCATGCTGGTCAGTGTGCAAAACAAGTTTACAAATGTGTTCCAAGTCCTCTGAGTGCATTCTAACATGGCAATATTGGTATTTGTTTATCAATAAAGAATCACGAAGATCTTTATTACAATTACAAGGCAAGGCTTTATTATTGTGAATTCATTCATGATCAGTATTATAGTTTGTTAAATAGAATGAGCATGCTCTTTCTTACTTTCTTTCTTTCTTTTATAAGCTTTTAACTTTTTTATTTTAAAGATGTAGGGTACAATTCAGGGTTTGGTATACAAATGTTTATTATGTAGGTACAGTTGTGATGAGGTGTGCCCCCCCTTCCCCAGGCAGATTCCCACTACTGCCAATCCCATCTCCCCCTGCACCCCTCTGCAGTTTCCCACTACTGTCAATTCTTTTCTTATAGTATTAGGATAGTTGTTCAAGGTCCACTTATGAGTAAGAACATGTGATACTCAGTTCTTTGTTTCTGTGAAAGATCACTCAGCTAAATTCATCCATGGTGCTGTGAAGTTCATGATTTTGTTCTTTATGGCTGCATAGTATTCCATCGTGTATATGTACCACATTTTTTTATCCAGTCCTCTTTTGATGGGCAGCATGACTGGTTCCATGTTCTTCCTATTATGAACAATGCTGCAATAAACATATGTGTGCAGGTATCTTTTTTATAGAGTGATTTGAGTTCTTCTAGGCATATTCCCAGTAGGAGGATTATGGGGTTGTACAGAAGGTCAATTTTTACATCTTTTAGGAATCGCCACAATGTTTTTTATAGAGGCTGTACTAGTTTACACTCCCACCAACGGTGTAGAAATGTTCCCTTTTGGCCACATCCTCTCTAGCATTTGTTGTTTTTAAGTTATTGATGATGGCCATCCTGACTGGAGTTAGGGGGTATCTCAGTGCAGTTTTAATTTGCATTTCTTTGATGATCAGTGAGGTTGAGCATTTTTTCATGTAACTGTTGGCTGCTCATCTGTCTTCTTTTGAGAAGTGCCTATTCATATCTTTTGCCCACTTTGTAATGGAGATGTTTGTTTTTTTCTTTTCAGCACATTTGAGTTCCTTGTAGATCCTCGATGTTAGACCTTTGACAGACATACAGTTGGTAAATATTTTTTCCTAGTCTGTGGTCTGTCTCCCTGCTCTCTTGATGGTTTCTTTGTCTTTTCAGAAGCTTATCAGTTTGATGAGGTCCCACTTGTCTATGCTATTTCTTATGGCATAGGCACTTGGGGTTTTGATCAGGAATAGATTGTCAGTTGCAATTTCCTTAAGGGTGTCTCCTGCATTTTCTAAGGTTTTTATAATTTGAGGTTTTACGTTTAGGACTTTGATCCATTTAGCGTTGATTTTTGTGTTTGATGATAGGTAGGGGTCTTGTTTTAGTCTTCTGCATGTGGTCAGCCAGTTTTCCCAGCACCATTTACTGAATAGATTCTCCTCTTCCCAGTTATTGCTGGTGGAGGCTTTGCTGAAGAAGAGTGGTTGAGAAATTGAGATTTTGCCTCTGGAATCTCTATCCTGTTCCATTGGTCTACATGCCTGCTCCTGTACCAATACCAGCCTGTTTTAATTATTGTAGCTTTATAATCAAGTTTAAAGTCTAGGAGTGTGATAACTCCTGCTTTTTTTTTTTTTTTTTTTGCTAAGGATTATTTTGGTGATTTGTGGTTGTTTATGTTTCCATATGTATTCCTGCATTATCTTATCCATGTCTGGGAAGAATGCTGCTGGTAATTTAATGGATATTGCATTAAATATGTAGATTGCCTTGGGTAGGATGGACATCTTAACAATGTTGATTCTTCCAGTCCATGGGCATGGAATAGTTTTCCATTTGCTTGTGTCATCTTTGATTTCTTTGAGCAGTGTTTTGTAGTTTTCAATGTAAAGGTCTTTCACATCTCTGGTTAGACATGATGCTATACCTCGAAAACCCAAGAGAATCTGTCAAAAAACCTCCTTGCACTGATTAAAAAAAAAAAACAACTTTGGTGAAGTCTCAGGGTATAAAATCAATGTGTAAAAGACAGTCTCATTTCTATACACCAACAATAATAAACAGAAACCCCAATAAAAAGCACAATTCCATTCACAATAGCCAGGAAAAAAATCTAATACATTGACATTTTCCTAATCAGAGCATGGTCTTTCAAAGCAATTTAGTTTAGAATCCTGATTGTCACCAGCAGTGTGAAGTCCAGCACAAGTTATCTCTCATAATGGACATTCATTTTTAAACTGGAAGTTACTATCTCAACATCAGAGAGTGGTTGTAAGGATTAATGAGCTAAGTAAGCTACTTGGAAGGATTTTGGCCCATAGGAATAAACAGTACATGCCTAAGCAACAGTGATTATATCTTTTACTCTAGAGTCAAAAATTGAATAAATCTAAGTATTAAACTTATTTCTGCCTTCTCTTTCAACAGAGTGAATAAACTCACATAGAGCTTCTCATAAAATTAAAAATATGGTTTCAGAGAAAGAATACAAAAGTAACAAAGAATTTCTATTTTTCTTACACACGCATCATTTTTGAAATACTTTAAATATTATGCTGTCATAATATTTTAAAATTATGAAGCTGAAAGGTTACTTAATGTAGCCCCACAATTCTAAAGATGAAACTGTGAGGTCATTCATCATTCATTTATGTAAAAAATATTCTTGAGCACTCATTTCGATGCTAGTGATCCATTGGCAATGAATGAATGAATGACTTTATACTTATACTCAAACAGCTTATACTTTAGTGAAACAGAGAGATGTTAATTAAAATAATCTATAAATACCTAGCTTAGAGAGGTTGTGGTATTTTTCATGGATGTAAAGTTCAAGGACTAAACTGAGATTTTCCTACTTTAAGGACATTCCCAGAAATAATTTATCACATGGTTCAGCTATTCTGTTTTGTTTTGTTCTGATAATAGTTTTACATTTTCCTCTATTAAATGAGCTTAAATTTTGTAGCTTAAATATGGTAATCAACTTATATGTCAGTTACATTTATCATATTTGCTTGATTCTTTTTTTTTTTTTTTTTCCTTTTATTTATTTTTTTATTTTTTTTATAATCAGTATTTTTTATTATCGTTTTGTAGGGTACAGTTAAGGGTTAGGTGTACAATTACGTTTCATTCAGGCACCCTATTGATAAGAGGTGTTTTCCCAGTCCCAGATAGATATTAGCTACTGTTAATCCCATCCCCCCCCATAATTTCCCAGTACTATCAGTCATTTTCTTATAGTATTACATTGGATGTTCAAGGTCCATTATATGAGTGAAAACATGTGATATTCTGATCTTTGTTTCTGTGAGAGGTCACTCAGTATTATAGACTCTAGTTCCATCCAGGTAGCTGTGAAATCCATGATTTTGTTCTTTTTCATGGCTGCGTAGTATTCCATCGTGTATATGTACCACATTTTTTTAATCCAGTCCTCTTTTGATGGGCAGCATGGTTGTTTCCAGGTTCTTGCTATTGTGAATAACGCTGCGATAAACATACGTGTACAGGTATCTTTTTTATAGAGTGATTTGTGTTCTTCAGGGTATATTCCCAGTAGGGGGATTGCAGAGTCATAAGGAAGGTCAATATTTAGAGCTTTCAGGAATCGCCACACTGCTTTCCACAGAGGTTGCACTAGCTTACACTCCCACCAACAGTGTAGAAGTGTTCCCTTTTCACCACAGCCTCTCCAGCAGCTGTTATTTTTTGAGTTGTTGATAATTGCCATTCTGACTGGAGTTAGGTGATATCTCAGTGTGGTTTTGATTTGCATCTCCCTGATGATTAGTGAGGTTGAGCATTTCTTCATGTGTTTGTTGGCTGCTCGAATGTCTTCTTTTGTGAAGTGTCTGTTCATATCTTTTGCCCATTTTATAATGGGGTTGCTTGTTTTCTTCTTTTCAGTACGTTTCAGTTCCTTGTAGATCCAGGATGTTAAGCCTTTGTCAGACCTAGAGTTTGCAAATACTTTTTCCCAGTCTGTAGGCTGTCTCCCTACTCTCTTGATGGTTTCTTTGGCTTTGCAGAAGCTTGTCAGTTTAATAAGGTCCCATTTGTCTATCTTCTCTCTTAAGTCCTGTGGGTTTCGGGTTTTGTACAGGAATTGGATGCCCGTTCCAATTTCCATGAGAGTATTTCCTTCCTTTTCTAATGTTCTTATGGTTTGAGGTTTTACATTTAGGTCTCTGATCCATTTGGAGTTAACCTTTGTGCATGGGGATAGATAGGGGTCCTGTTTCAATCTTCTACATGTGGTCAACCAGTTTTCCCAGCACCGTTTACTGAATAGGTTCTCCTCACCCCATTGGTAGGTGGTGGGGGCTTTGTCGAAGATGAGTTGGTTGAGGAATTGAGGTTTTGCTTCTGGAATCTCAATTCTGTTCCATTGATCTATATGCCTGTTCTTGTACCAATACCAAGCTGTTTTGATGATTGTAGCTTTATAGTAAAGTTTGAAGTCTGGTATTGTGATACCACCTGCTTTGTTTTTTTTTGCTGAGGATTGTTCTGGCTATTTTGGACGTTTGTGTTTCCATATGAATTCCTGTGTTGTTTTTCCTAGGTCAGAGAAGAATGTTATTGGTAATTTAATGGGTATTGCATTGAATTTGTAGATTGCCTTAGGTAAGATGGACATCTTCACAATGTTGATTCTTCCGATCCATGAGCATGGGATATTTTTCCACTTGTTCATGTCAGCTTTGATTTCTTTGAGCAGTGTTTTGTAATTTGCATTGTAAAGGTCTTTCACGTCTCTGGTTAGGAAGATGCCAAGGTATTTCATTTTTTTTGTGGCTATTGTGAATGGAATTGTGTTTTTTATTTGGGTTTCTGTTTGTTTATTATTGGTGTAGAGAAATGCGATTGTCTTTTGTACATTTATTTTGTATCCTGAGACTTTGCCAAAGGCCTTTATCAATGTAAGGAGGCCTTTAACAGATTCTCTTGGGTTTTCAAGGTACACCATCATATCATCTGCATAGAGAGATAACTTGACTTCCTCTTTTCCTATTTGAATACCTCTGATTGCCTCGTCTTCTCTGATTGCTCTAGCCAGGACTTCCAATACTATGTTGAACAGGAGGGGAGAGAGTGGGCATCCTTGTCTAGTTCCAGTTTTCAGGGGAATTGGTTCCAATTTTTGTCCATTTAGGAGTATGCAGGCTGTAGGTTTCTCATAGATGGCTTTTATTATTTTGAGGTATGTTCCCCGTATGCCTAGATGTTCAAGGGTTTTTATCAAGAAGGGGTGCTGGATTTTATCAAAAGCTTTTTCTGCATCTAATGATATGATCATGTGGTTTTTGTTTTGACATCTGTTGATGTATTTAATTACATTTATGGTTTTACGAATGTTGAACCAGCCTTGCATGCCAGGAATGAAGCCTACTTGGTCATGGTGAATGATTTTTGAGATGTATTGTTGAATCCTGTTTGCTAGGATTTTGTTGAGAATTTTAGCATCTATGTTCATCAAAGATATTGGCCTGTAGTTCTCTTTCTTTGTTGGATCTTTACCTGGCTTGGGTATCAGTGTGATGTTTGCTTCATAAAATGATTTGGGGAGAGTTCCATCTTTTTCTATCGCCTGGAATACCTTCAGTAGGATTGGTATCAGCTCCTCCTTGAATGTCTTGTAGAATTCTGCTGGAAAGCCATCTGGACCAGGGCTTTTTTTTGTAGGAAGTTTTCTTATTACGTAGTCGATTTCCTTGATTGTAATTGGTCTATTTAGGGACTCAATTTCTTCTTGTTCCAACCTAGGTAGATTGTGTGATGTCAGAAAGTCCTCCATTTCCTTGTGGTTTTCAAGTTTGTTTCCATACAAGTGTACATAGTAGTCTCTAATGATCTTTTGTATTTCTTCAGGGTCAGATGTGACTTCATCTTTTGTGTTTCTGATTATGCTTATTTGTTTTTTTTCTCGTTTTTTCTTGGTCAGTCTAGCTAGGGGACCATCGATCTTGTTTATTCTTTCGAAGAACCAGCTTTTTGTTTCATTGATTTTTTCAATTATCTTTTTGTCTTCTATGTCCTGGATTTGGGCTTTTATTTTGGTGATCTGGATTCTTCTGCTGAAATTAGGGTTTTTGTGGTCTTGCTTTTCCAGCTTCTTTAGGTGTCTTGTTAGATTGTGAATTTCTGTTCCTTCCATTTTCTTCATGTGTGTTTGTAGGGATATAAATTCCCCTCTTACTACAGCTTTCAGGGCATCCCAGAGATTTTGGTAAGATGTTTCTTCATTTTCATTTGTTTCCAGGTATCTTTTGATCCCTGTTTTGATTTCGTCATTGACCCAGGAGTTGTTTAGCATCATGCTGTTTAG
Organism: Cephalopachus bancanus; assembly: GCA_027257055.1. Taxonomy (NCBI): domain Eukaryota; kingdom Metazoa; phylum Chordata; class Mammalia; order Primates; family Tarsiidae; genus Cephalopachus; species Cephalopachus bancanus. The sequence continues at coordinate 27,994 of JAPVLO010002532.1, forward strand.
TGTCCATGTCTTTGTGGGTTTTGGGGGGACTTTGTTGGTGTCAATATTTATTTTTATTCCACTGTGGTCCGAGAAGGTGTTTGGTAGAATTTCGGTCCTTTTAAATTTGCTTATACTTGATTTATGGCCGAGTATGTGGTCGATCTTAGAATATGTTCCATGTGGTGATGAGTAAAATGTGTATTCTGTGGTCTTTGGATGGAGTGTTCTGTAAGTATCAATTAAGTCCATTTGGTCCAAGGTCACATTGAGGTTCCGGATCTCCTTGCTGATTTTTTGTCCTGTTGATCTGTCTAGGGTTGTGAGTGGGGTATTAAAGTCCCCAGTTATGATAGTGGTAGAGTCAATATCTTTCTTTAGTTTTCCAAGAAGTTGCTTTAAGAAGGTTGGTGCACCTATGTTGGGTGCATATATGTTTAGGATAGATATTTCTTGTTGATGGATTGAACCTTTTATCATTATGTAGTGACCTTCTGTATCTTTTTTGATTTTTAATAGTTTGAAGGATATTTTGTCTGAAATTAAGATGGCTACTCCTCCTTTCTTTTGTATTCCGTTCGCCTGAAAGACTGTTTCCCATCCTCTTACCTTGAGTCTGTGGGTGTCCTTTCTAGTGAGGTGGTCTCTTGAAGGCAATAGATTGTTGCCTGATGATATTTTATCCATTTTGCCAATCTATGTCTTTTCAGTGGTGCATTTAGTCCGTTCACATTTAGGCTAATAATTGAAATGCAAGAGTTGATCCCTGTCATAAGGTTCTTACAGAGTTGTTACTGTTTATTTGTTGTCTTTCTTTGGGTTTTGGAGTTGGTTCAGGTGTGTTTTTAATCTTTTGCCTGTACTCTTGTGAAGAATGCTGATGTTCTTTTTTCTTTTTCTTCTGTGTTCAGTACTTTCTTGAGTGTTTCTTGTAGCGGTGGTCTGGTGGCAGCGTAGGTTCTTAGGGATTGGATGTCTGGAAAAGATTTTAATTCTCCCTCACTAATGAAGCTTAGTTTAGCTGGGTAGGTTATTCTTGGTTGAAATTGTTTCTCTTTTAGTACTTTGAAGATAGGGCTCCAGGCTCTCCTGGCCTGAAGGGTTTCTGTGGATAAATCTGCTGCTATTCGGATTGGTTTTCCCTGGTAGGTAGTCTGGCCTTTTTCTCTTGCTGCCTTTAGGATTTTTCCTTTCATAGCTACTTTGTTTAGGCGAATTATTATGTGTCTGGGAGTTGGTCTTCTCGTTTGTTGTCTTGCAGGGGTTCTCTGAATCTCTTGTGTTTGAATTTTTTCATCTTTACTGAGATGAGGGAAGTTTTCTTGAATGATTTCATGGAATGTTTGTTCCAGTGTGGCTTCTGTTTCTCTTTCTGCCTCAGGAAGCCCAATTATTCTCAGGTTTGGTCTCTTGAAGTGATCATTCATCTCTTGCAGGTTTTGTTCTGTCTTTTTGAGCTTCTTTTCTATGCTTTTGACAGTTTGGGTTAGTTCTGTGTTTTGGTCTTCGAGCTCTGAGATTCTTTCTTCTGCTTGGCTGATTCTGCTTTCCATGCTTATTAGTCTGTTGTTCATTTCCATCACAGTATTCTTTACTGCTGTCATTTCTGACAACAGCTCCTTCCTATTTTCCTCTTGTCTCTCCTCAATTTTTTTAATTCTCTCCATTAATGTTTTGATGTCTGGGTTTGTTGCATGTAGCCAGTCATTCTGGGGACTCTTCATTGTCTGTGTTCCAGAATCTGTTTTCTCATTGTCTGATCTCCCAGGGGTCTGTGTAATCCCTATATTCTTCTTTTGGTTTTTCTTCATTTGTGCGGTTTTTCCACTTCCCTACTTCTTCCTTCCCTCCACGTCACCGTCTTCTTTAATTTTGTTTTTCAGGGGCAAAGGGACTGGTTTTACTTCTGTTCATTCAATCTCCCATTCTTTTTGTATGTCGTCTTACTTTGTTCAATTTTGAAGTTGCACTGTAGGTTGGAGGTGGTCCTTTTTGCAGTTTTGAGATGTATTTAAGGGGAGAGCTGTGATTCAAAATCTGTCTGCAGGTCCTGCTGTTCGCTGACAGGCGTGTGGATAATGTGGAACCCACTTCCCACTGCCCTGGAGTCTGTCCGTGCAGTGGGGCTGTAGGTTTACTCCCTGTAATAAAATGTGGTTAGCAGGGGGGAGAGAATGGAGCAGATAGTGGGTTGAAGAGGGGAATGGAGAGATAGAGGAGTAAGGGAGGAAACTAACGAGTGTGCCAACAAATAGAGAGAGAGGTCTATACTAAAACAGCTAAAAATGATGGACCACAGCTACAGTCGAACCAACTCTCATACAACCACAAATAAAACATATTGTGATGCTAACATACCGGCTATTCAACCACCTTATTGGTGTGTTGTTCCTCTATACAAAGACATGGTTTACAGACAGAAGAAAAGAGAAGAAAAGGAAAAGGAAAAGAGAAAAAAGGGGAACAATACTGTAGGAATAGAATTAAGTCATTAAACTAATAGAATCAGTGAAGCACACTCTGAGACCTTTCGTTTAAGTCCAATGTCCTTTCAGGTCTGGTTTGTAGTTTTCTTTTCAAGCCGGTGAATTAGTTTGCAGTTAGAGTCAATTGCCCCTGATATGTTGTGAAGGACAGCTCAGGTCAGCTTTCCTTCAGCAGTTTGGTCTATGTCTTTATCAGGCTTATTTCTCCCGTTTCGGTGTTGTTACCTTGAGTCGCCAGCAGGTGGTGCTATCTCATCTGCTCGCCCCAGAGGGGTGGGGCCGGACAGGAACAAGATGGCTGCCTGCCTCCGAGCAGGCAACAGAAGCCCCACGCGAGCCAGCAGCACAATCTCAGACACAGGAGATTTGGCAGAAATCCCTGCAGACCTTCCTTGAAGCCGACCTGTGTGGATCTCCTCTCAGGCCGGGCTGTGATGAGCTGTGCGGGCCGAGCGCTGGGGCGCCGGGAGCGCCGGGGCCGCGGGAGGCGGGAGCGCCGGGGCCACGGGAGGCGGGAGCGCCGGGGCCGCGGGAGGCGGGAGCCTTGAAACTACTCACAGGGTACCTTGGAGTGCTTTGCAGCCACTGCAGACTGGGATGGAGTCCTGCTTCCCAGCGACCAAGCCACCAGGCACCGTATTTGCTTGATTCTATCAATGATGAATTGTGTAACCTAAATCTTTCAGCATAATTATTGGTGCATTTGCAATGGATTCATAACTGTATTCCAAAGTACACATTATTCAACTATACTGTTCACTAAAGCTTGCATGAGCCTATACATTTGTTTCATATGTTGTTTATATTATTGCTTACCCAATACAAAAAAATCAGAGACTCTTGTACTGACATAAATCGAGTTAAGTAAATATACTTTCTAATTCAAATTAATGTGTAAATAACAATATTACTCTTGTCAATATATATTCACAAAAATAATGTGCTTTAGAAAAAAATACGTGTCCACCGTAATAACACCAATTGATAGTTATCCATCAGTGTGTTTCTATGCATCTAGCCCTGGTTTAGGCCTTTACATTTGATAAAATTTAGTGTAGCTCATTTTAATCCCCACCTCAGCACGTGAAGTATATATTATTAGTCTCCTTTTATAGATCAAGAAAATTAGGAAGAAAAATAGAAAATTTGGTCAAGTCACACCTCTAATCAGAATACTACAGAAATACATGATAGCTGACAGATATATTATACACACAAGAAAAATTACTTGCATTTAAAAGGAGTGATATGGAATTAGAGAAGATAAAGAAAACATCATGGAATTTTTGCCCTAATATTAGCATATGACAGACCCAGAATTCAGTTGAGGTGCATTTGTGCTGCCCAGCTATAAGTAAAATAACATGTCAGTAACCTACTATTTGGGTAGGATTTTAAAAGACAGGGAAAAAAAGTAACTCAAAGACATTGTTTCTTTGTTTGTAAGAGACATTTGCAACTCTCCCCTATTCCAGCTTGTAAAGGATTTTTGCTAGTATTGGATACCATTTGAAACTAGAAAATTATCCCTTGAGTTGACAACCTATACTCGACCTTAGAACAGTGTAGTTCCGTATTCTCTTGTGCCAATTGGAAGAATCAGACCTCTTCTATTGTGATGTATTGTGGTACTTTCAGTGCTGGTTTCACAGATATGCCTGGGGATAAAGAATGAAATAAGAGTGATGTATGTGTTCCACAAAAGCTACAGAGTAAATCAGAACTCTTATTCATCACAAGTAATTGGAGGAGAGAAATTTTATCTTTGAGTTTACATTCAAGATAACAGGTGACCAGTACTTTCCACTCAATCCATTGTCATAGAACCCACAGATAAGGAATGTTACAAGGAATAAAACAAGGAATAAAATGATGGAGAGATGATACCAAAATTTGAACTGATATTACTAAGCTTATACCACATTCATTCTAAATTCTGGCTCTACCAAGTTTTCAAGACTGTGTAAGGAGGGGTTGGGGAACTGAAAAGCAGCAATAAAAAAACATTTATTGGTTTTTATTGATTTTGAATAACTCAATCAAATCCACTTAAAGTTATTGCTTGCCTTTGCTGAATAAACATAGTGTTAATCATGTCTCATAAAATGTAAATGCACAAATCCTTAATCATCTCCTCATTTTCAGTGTTTTCATCATTCTTTACATTTTAAGTCATTTCTTATCTTTTAACTGCAGGGCAAAACACAGTGATATGCTTCTTTAGATGTAAGCAGGAATCCCTATTCTATGGTGGTTGTGCAGAAGCCAAATTGTGTTGTAATTTATCACCTTCCTAATATTCTTGAGGTTTCTATATTTTTTTCTACTTTGCTACTCAGTATATTTTTAGTGTGCTTTCTTTTTTTTGTACTTAAATAACTGGAAATATACTCTTATGCTTCATGGAATGTGAGACATAAAAGGATACTTATGAAAACTTAAAAGAAGAAAAAGTGGTACTTAAATACTTACTAATAATAAATAATTCTGTAACTCAGAGAAATAAAAGATAACTTCAAGTACATACTTCTAAGTGAATTATCTTCTCTGTCTTCAGCTGTCTAAATAGATGACACCTCTGGATTCCTATTTGGCTGAAGAGATAGAAATCCATCACAAAATATCAATGTAAAAGTAATAGTATAAATACACAACAACAGCAACAAAACATCTCTACCTAAGTTGAATAGAATTATGACATGTATGTTTATTATTGAAATACATACAAAAAGCATTTTACTTTAAAAAGTTCTTGTATTTACTTTCACCCTTTGGAAAGTTAAAGCTGTTATACTGAGGAGGCTGACATGACATAACATTTAAAAAATAGTAATCTAGAAACATCTTTAACATAAGGAAATAAGATGGCAAAATGATAGTAAACAAAATAACAGACATGATTTTTTTTTAGCTTCCAAAAATTGGTGTCTGAAATTTGGGCACTGTGAAATAACTCACTTATTTTCTGAATCCTTTGGCACAGCATTTTTAAGATACCCTACAATGTCAAAGGAATACA
>JAPVLO010002533.1:0-33192 GCA_027257055.1 Cephalopachus bancanus
CATGGCCTGTAGCTGTGCCCTGATGGGTCTGGTTCATGCAGGTTTTCTCATGGTGCACATATTCCTGGGTGTAACATGGGAGCTGTCTTGTCTGAGAGACATCAGTGAGATACTGGCTCAGTGTCCAAGACATTTCTGGGTGCTCAGTGCACAAAATATGTGTGCTTGGCCCAAGGAAACCAGTCAGAATAGAGAGCCAAGTATCAGTGCTGACATGAGAGCGGGGGTAGAGCCAAGACCAGATGCTCACCTAGAGCCTCTCAGCACGTCCTGGAAGGGTTCTTACAGCCAGAGTCAGGGTGAGAGGTGCTGCATTCGCTGTCAGAAAATAGCTAGTCACTTCCTTCAAGAAGCTTCTTAGAGACTGTTGAATCCTCCAAACTTCCTAAATAGGACTTGAAGTCACAATTTCTGTTGCCAAGGGCGCCCCTGCCTACCTTCTTCCCCAGTCCTGCTGCAAAGAGCTCTGTATTTCACACTGTCTGTGTTCCTTTCTGTTCACCATTAGAATCGTGGGCAGTTATGGTGAACTTCTGGTTTTTCTGAGTAAAGCTGGGTGTCCATCTTACCCAGAGTGGGCACGGTGTGCTGATATGATACCTGAGTGATGATCAGCATATTGCCTGGTACATCACTCTCCCCGAGCCTCAGCCAGTGTTTCTTGATTTAAAAACAGCGTTTTGTCTTCTATCAGTTTCACTCTTCAGTCCTGCCACATAGTGTGTACTTTGTCATCATTTTCTCCCCTCTGCTCCCCAGGAAACTTTTTGAGAAATTCAGTTAAGCTCTATCTTTATCTCTCTCAGCACACTGTGCTATCCTCACTATAATGAATCTTGCCTTGTGGTGACCCCATATAAAGCAATCAGGATCAGTTTCCAAACTTCAGCATATTTAGTCTAATTGAATTACAGTTTTTGAGCAGACAGAAGAGGAAGTGTTTCCTGAACACCTGACCTGGGTCAGACACTGGGGCCAACAGGGTGGATGAGGTAGAGCTCTTAAGTTTCAGATGCTTCTGAAGATCCAGCCCTGTGGGAAGAGGCAGGGCCCAGAGAGTATGATCTCAGCACAGTGCCGAGTGTGGCAGGGATGTGAAGGAGTCGGCTATCACCAGGGAGAGAACTCAGGCCCTTGGAAACAACCTCAGACCAGCCGACGGATGGTGTCTACATGCTCAGCTTCTGCACAGAGGGGATTCCTTCCTGACTGCCTCGCAGACAGTACACTGACAGTACTCCTGGCTGATGGAGGCCTGCTCCTTCACACAGCATTGTTGGGACCAGATAAGTTAATGTAAGTGGAAATTTGTTGTAAGTTGAAGTACTGATAGTTGTAGTTAAATTTAGTCAGAGCCCCAGAGGAAAACTAACAAGTCACTCTCTGGAAGTTGGGAAAATTTGCATCCAAGTGACACTGAGACTGAGCCTCTCTATTAAGAATCACATTCCAGGTAGAGATAACATAAACCTATAATTTCTAGAGGACAGTGAATGGAGGATGGCTGAGTGGTGGGGCTGGGAGGAGTTGGAGAGCCAGGAGGTGCGGTGGGGCAAGGTGCAGCCAGGCCAACAGGACCTGTCTGGGAGCCTGGACCCGAACCTCCCGCTGAGGCTCCAGGGTTCACAGGGAAACCTGCACATGGGCTCTTTGTGCTCACTGAGCTTTGCCTTAGCATCTGTCAGCCCCACTCATTTGCTTGTTGGTGTAATGAAGCCCAACAAATAGAAAACCACGTCCAGAGGAGCGGAATTTTCCTTTAAGAAGAAAAAAGAAACCCACAATGAATGGGAGCCCTGGAGATTTCACACAGGAGGTGGTGTGCTGTGGAGGTCCTTTCCGATCTCTTACACGGCAAACCCTTGAGCTTTGTGAAGACTCTTGGGAAGTCAGGGGGCAGTTGCAGTATCAGCAGCCACCATCAGGCCATGGTGTGGACAGTGGGCTGACTGGGATGCTAGAGTGGTCCCAGGGTGGCTCTCCAGCCTCTGCTGCTCCCTGCCTGTATATTTCTCATCTTCCTCCTTTCATACTAGCAAGCTCATGTGCCTTCTCTCCTCACCTCTTGGTCCCTGATACTGGGGTGGCGGGGAGTGGGCAGTGGTGCTATTCCCTGAGGTCAGGAGCACAGGGTATCTGCAGGGGCTCACCTCTTGAGATGCCTTGTTTGAGATTCCTTTGTGCTCCTGGACAAGATCTCAGGGGGCAGTTGGACTAGGGTCCCTGGCTCAGGAGAGAGCCCTGCATGGCACTGTATGCTAGAGTTCTTGCATGGGCAGGACACCTGCAGGAGGGCTACAGCTGGAGAGATGTAGAGGCTGTTGACAGCTTATCTGGGCTCAGCCAGAATTGGGCAAACTGCAGAGTGAGCTTAAAAGCAGAAAGCCTGTCCGGGGAAATACTGAGACCGGGGCTCTGAATAATGAATGCGGAGCTGACATAAATGAGGCAGCCTCCAGTCATAGCTAGGCTTTGGGCAGCCCCAGCTTTCTACACACATTGAGAGAAGTGAGCATTGGCCTAAGCCCCAGGTGACTGTCAGAGGACCTTGCACTGGCCAAGACCGCAGGGTTTAGAGAATTGCTTGACAAATGAGTCAACAGATGATTATCTTTTGACAGCTAAGTCTACCAGTGAAATTTAGATATTTAATAGATACAAGGAACTAGTTATGCATTTATTGACATTCTGTCACTGCTTGTGTTTGCTTTTTTATTCTGTTACCACATCATCTTCATTTTCTCTTTCCATCACCCATTTCATTAAAAGAAAACCATATGAAATGATTGTAATGACAGATTTAAGCAAGCAGGACACAGTGACAACTATTAGAAATGATAGCTGATGGAGCTGGGAGATGGAGGGATTCAGGTCTGCTGATATCCTTGCAGAAAGACTTGTTTCGGGCGGAAAAGCCATTGCTTACTTTCAACACTAAAAGGGTCATTTTGCTTTTAAGCCTGAGTTCTGCTGTCCTCTTTCCATGGTGTTTTCATACACCTCCCTACCCACTCACCCCACACACTGGGGAAGAGAAAGTTAAGAGAAAAAAGCCGGGAAGGTCAGAGAATTCTAAGGTCAGTCCTCAAAACAACATCAAGAGGGCAGGTCAACGAACCTCAACCCATGAGTGATGCTGTGTGTGGCCACAAATCAGAGGTGGTGGAGAAGGTCCCTCGGACCATGTGCCCAACATGCTTTAAATGCGTATTTCCTTCAGTTCTTTAAACACACTAGTGGGTCCCTGCCTTCCTGTTTAGGAGAATAAGGGAAGGAGAGCAGAAGTTACTGCCCAGCCACTGGACTCATCAAAATTGCAGGAAGTTCTTGAAGCAGAGGTGCAGGACATGTACATGGGATGGGGAGTGGTCAGTGGAGTCATTCGTGGTAGATTCATGTTTAGGAAGAAATTCATATACAAGTTGAGATCTGAGAATGAGTGACAGGTGACGTTGGGCGGGCTACGGTGGGCTTGCTGTGGGGATGCATGGGCAACTGAAGCCCCAGGGAACCACAGCACAGGACTTCTGGGAACTGGAGGTGCCTGGCTGACATGAAGTACCTGAAGGACACACGGGCCCAGCTTGTTTTTCCTGGAAGCCCTGGGATGCCATGGAGGCATCTGGCAGAATCAGGCTCAAGATTTTAAGACATCACTTTGTCAGTTTATGGGTGAATGCAGTCTAAGATGTTTGAATTAATTTGCAGACCAAACACCTCCACATGACCATTATCACTGTATTGATGAAAGGAAGGCCAGCTGGGAATTTAGGATTAGAAGGAGCATCATATGTATCCATGCAGCAAATGTGTGTTCCTGCTTTTATTTATTCTGTACCCAGTCCCAGTTTCTTCATCACCCTTTTGGGGACGTTCTTTCGGTGGGTAGCATGAGGGCTTATTGAGTCAGCAGAGTCCCTACCAGCTGTACAGGTTGAGGCTCAGGGGAGTTTCCTGGCAGTCCTAGACTAGATACAGAAGGTTCCCTGATGGCGTCTGTCACCATGTTGCTGCTTCCTCTTTTGTGTTCAGAAGCAGAAGATAGGTAGCACACAATCAAATGTCATCTATGTGGCTGAGAGGGAGATTTTCTTTTTTTGGTATGAAGAAATCTAATCAGAGAAGTATTATGAATGTTAGCTCTGGAAGTCCCTAGAAGGGAACTTCACTGGTGGAAGCTGCTTGTGGGGCAGACAGTGGTGCCCTTCTCAAGAGGAGAAGGTATATCTTTGCTGGTGCCCTTGGGCACTGCCCACAGGAGCACCATGATGCCTCTCCCATCCACGGTAGACAACACGGAGTAACCAGCCTCTGTCTTCCAAGTCCATTCATGTCATTGGTCTGGCCTGGAGACGGTGGATTGAACCAGCTTTTAAGAATCATTCATGTGAATTTATGTTAAACAGGAATGATCAAGTTGGAACAGACCCGGAACTGAAATCATTTTCCTGGCACGTATGTTCTCATTCTTTCTATTTTTAGCTTAGGCTTGCATGGCACTTGAGAAATTCCTGGTTTTTTTCTAATACATACACATTTTGCTGTGGCAACACATGGAACTGACTCTCTTTCTCCCAAAATTTGTCTTTGAAAGCTTAGCCCCTTAACACTTAAAATCAGTTCATGGCAGGAAACAGAAAGTCTCCTAGGTGCAAGGAAATAGCTTTTGGACTCTAGATTAGATAGTATTAGCAGATTTCATGAAAATATGTGTTGCTAGAATTGAGGGGTGTGAAATTTGGTAGTAAAGAAAAGAAATAAGACGTATACCATGGCAGTGCTTGCCAGCACTTTTGTGGGAAGAAAGTGGTGATGGTGTGCCATAAGCCATGAATGTTTTCGTTGAAAGAGAAATAGGCTTTCTCAGATTGCTTTGAGTTACATTTCCCCCGCTATTGTTACCAAACTGGTGATTGTCTCAGCCATGGTGGAAACTAGTGCAGTGCCCACACTTCTAGTTCGTTCCAATATACTGTAGATCACAGATTCCATGTTCCCACTCTCCAGAGATGTGAAAGTTGGTTGTAGAAAATTTCACTGAATCTTTAGGTTGGGTTTTACCTGCCTGTGATTCTCAAGAATAAGCCCACACAATACAGAATGTAACAACTCATCAGGAAGCCCACAGAGTAGTCATCATGTACCAGGGAGTTTACATGCAATTACTTCATTTAAACCTCTAGGCTAGACTAGAATAATTTCACTCTATAGATACTTCAAAGCTTAGAGACCTGACCAGAGTCGGGTCTCTGTTCAGGCACAGAAGCAAGCCTAGGGCAGGTAAGCGTGGCATGTTCATTCTAGCAAGTCACATGATCTTTATTTTTTGAATTTTTTGTTTTTATAACTTCAGAGGGCACATTGCAGGTTTATTACGTGAATGTATTGGGTAGTGGTGGGGTTTGGGTTTCTAGTGAACCCATCTGCCAAATAGTGAACATTGTATCCAACAGGCAACTTTTCGTCCCTCACCTTCCTCTCACTGTTCCGCTTTTGTAGTCCCTAGTGTCTATTATTTTCTTCTGTGTGTCCATCATATTGTCCTTACATGTGGATGGCATCATCATTTATCTAGCCATTTGTCATATTTTAGTTAAATCTCAGCTTTTTTCAATTTCTTATACTCTTTGCAGTTACAGTCCAGACTTTTTACAGTTAGAATCCAGAAATGTGTCAGAGAATCTAATATTCTTTCCTTCTAAAATAGAAATCAGATAGGGAATCCTTATCCATTTTTTTTTGTCATTTTGCTCTTGGAGCTGCTGCACTTATTACTGTTTCTAGATATTTTTTGTCTGTAAGAGGTGAGAAGTTGATATTTTCTCTTTAGTCTGGTGGTTAAGTTTTGACCCTGCTGGCAAAGATTTAGGCCCATCTGGAGAAGAGTAGTCTTTAGGTATGTATCTCAGCTACCCATTTGGGGAGCACTGTAGTTGGAAACAACTAGCTTTCAATTCTTCCTAATCACTTCTTATGATAGCATAAAATCAGGGTACCCAAGTTATAGATGAGGTAACTTCAGAGCCAAGCTGTTGAAGTGTTTTCATAATGTAGCTCTTATGCTCTGTGAAGTTATGTCAAAAAGGGTGACTTTTCTGGATTAGATTTTTAGGGAGAGCATCTGAAGTTTTGATCTCTATTCAGTTGGCCTTGGTCCCATATGAAGGTTGATTATATTTATGTGTTGCCAGCAAATAACAGCACTGCTTGTTCCATCTGTTCTCACTGCTTTCAGACCATTCTAATTAAATCTCCCAGTCATCTTTTTGAATGAATGACGTTTTGTGGCATTGGGAAAATTTGTTGGATAAACCTTTCTGGCTGCAGCCCATGCATTCACTTTATATTGTTCTGTGCCTTAAAGTTGCACCTATAAGTATTTTTAGCAGCTAAAGAGTCATTTCTGAGAGTAAAAGAGGATGGTTTCATGATTGGCCCTTGAAATGACTGTGGGCTCCCTTCTTCTTTTCTTTTCCTGTGGTATTTGTTCATGGTGGCTTAGCCATTCTGAGCACAGAGTAGTCTCCTTAGCAAAGCTGCTGTGTATTCTTGTGCTTTATTTTTGCTCCTGTAGACATAGTAAATGAGTGGACGAATGGTAGCAGACAGAATCCCTAGTAACCCATAAAAGATTACTTTTAGGGGACTGTGGTAAGGTCTTTCATGTGAATTCAATCATTCATTTTAGTTTTCTCCTGTGCAGTGAAATAATGTCTATAATAAATCTCATTCCAGTTTCCTATACAAGATGTGGCATACATTTCAAAGGATGGGATATGGATTATGGATGCAGATGTTGGAAATCAGCAGACTTTAAGTCATCAAAGCCTAACTTTCTGCATAATTCCTGTGTTACCTTTGCAAATTAATTCACCTTTCTGAGACCTTAGTTGCTCATTTCTAAGTAGATAAACCACCTAACTCCCAATGTTATTATGATAAATAAAATGTCCTATGAAAAGCACCTGGTAGACAATAGGCATCTCATATATAGTAGTAGCTTCTATTCTTACTTTCTAATTGAACTAGAATAAAAAGATGCTCTGCCCTATTAGTCATTAGGGAAATGCCAGTTGAAATCACGATGAGTTGAAACCACAATAGTACCAGATGACTGATATAAAAAAGACACATGGGCTGGTTGTGGGTGACTTACACCTGTAATCCCAGCATTTTTAGAGGCTGAGCAGGAGTTTGAGCCCAGGAGTTTAAGCTCAGCCTAGACAGCATAGCTAGAACTTGTCTCAACAAAAAAATTAAATTAAAAAAAATTAGGCAGAGTGGACCTGTAGTCCCAGCTATTCAGGAGACTCAGGCAGAAGGATCACCTGAGCCCAAGAGGTCGAGGCTGCAGTGAGTCGTAATTGTGCCACTGCACTCCAGCCTGAGCAACAGAGTCCAACTCTTACTCATAAAATAAAAATAAAAATAATTTAAAAGACAGACAAATGTGTTAGTGAGGATGTGTAGAGAGTGGAGCTCTCTTATATTGCTGGTGGGAATGTAAAGTACTGTAGTTACTTAGGAAAGCAATTGAACAGTTTCTCCAAAAGTTATGTATGGAATTACCATTTGACTTTACTCCTAGGTATCTACCCAAGAAATGAATATGTCCATACAAAGACCTGCATGCAAATGTTTATAGCAGCATTATTCATAATAGCCAAAATGCAGAAACAACCCAGATGTCCATCAACTGGTGATGAATAAATAAAATCGGGTGTATTTTTTACAATGGACTACTATTCAGCACTAAAAAGGAATGGATGGCTGACATGTGTAATGATGTAGATGGATAGAACTCAGACATAAAAAACTATAAGTTGTATGACTTTATTTATTTGAAGCTTTTAGAAAAGCAAGGCTGTGGGAAAAGATAGAAGGCTTATCAGTGTTGTCTGGACTGCAGTAGGAACTGGAAATGACTGCAGAAAAACATAAGAGAACTTTTTGGGGTTATGGAAGTGTTCTAAAGCTAGATTGGGATGATGGAGGCACAGCTGTATACAGTCTCTAAAACTGAGCAAACTATATTGAAAATGAGTGCTTTTACAGTATATAGATTAAACTCAGCAAGTTGAGTTAGCACTCAGATTACCTGACTATATCATAAATTATGCTTTATGTTGAAAATTATATTGTAAACAATGTCATGGTTTTCTGAAACCTTATGTTCAAATGGGCATGAGCAGGAACTCCTGGGTCTTGTCCTTTGCACTAGTGGAAGACTCTTGTGTGCCCTTGGCCTATTGCTGCAGCAGTCTCTGACTATTGGTGGAAGAATCTAAGGTTTAAGTAGTGAGATCTTTTTAAGGTAATCAAAAACTTAGAGGCTATAGTACTGAGTGATCTATCACAAAAACAAATAACCAAGTATCACATGTTCTCACTCATAAGTGGACCTTGAACAACTATCATAATACTATGAGAAAGAGATTGGTAGTAGTAGGAAACTGCCAGGGGGTGGGTGGGGAGAGAATTGGCAGTAGTCAGAAACGTCTGGGGGGTGGGAGAGCACACCTCATCAACAAGGGTACCTGTATAATGAACATTTGTATGCGTAACCCTGAATAGTACCCCACATATTTAAAATAAATTTTTTTAAAAAAGAAATCACACCATCCAAAAACAACACTATCAACTTAGACTTATGCTGATACATTCTTTTCCTTAAGAATATGTTTATTTTTACATTGTGGAAATTAAATATATGTTATGTGTTTTAAATTAACTGCACGAAGTAAGCATTTTTCATGGTGTTACATCTTTAATTGTTGACTCTGTATTTATTTCAGTACACTCCTTCTAACTTTATATATTACTTTTTCACAAACTTTGTTCATATGTTAGTTTTTATTTAATTCCTAGTTGGGAAATATTCTCTTTTATCAAGCAGTTATATTTCCTTATTTTAAATATCTCTTCATAACCAGTTTTCTTTTCTTTTTCTTTCTTTCTTTCTTTCTTTTTTCTTTCTTTCTTTCTTTCTTTCTTTCTTTCTTTCTTTCTTTCTTTTTGAGTCAGGAGTGTCATTCTGTCACTCAGGTGGAGTTCAGTGGCATGATCATGGCTTACCACAGCCTCAATCTCCTGTGCTCAGGTGATCCTCGTGCCTCAGTCTCCCAAGTAGCTAGAACTACAGGTGTGCACCCCCACATCTAGCTAATTTTTTGAAATTTTTTGTGGAGATGAGGTCTCTCTATGTTGCCTAGGCTGGTCTTGAACTCCTGAGTTCAAATAATCTTTCTGCCTTAGACTCACAAAGTGCTGGGATTACAGACATGAGCCACTGCTCAGCCTTAGTTTCCATTTCTTCATTGGGCAGTAAGTGGTCTGCTTCTTAAAGCAAATTTTAATTGCGATTTTAAAACAAAATGTTACATGTTCCATGCAGAAAACTTGGGAAACTGACTACCAAAATATACAATAAAAAACAATCATCTCTGGAATGAACTAAAATATAACTTATTGTCAGTATTTTAGTACATATCTTTCCATATTATTTTTGCTTTCCTAGTGTTTAACAAAAATATGCAATCCTAGATATACTATTTTATTAACTTTTTTTCTTAACAAAATGTTCCCATACTATTTTATGCTTTCCTATACTCTAATAGCAAATGTCTACTAATATATCTTTTGGATGTCTTATAATTTTGTTACCAAGATCCATATTTTGAAACTTTAGATTATTTCCACTCTTTAAAAAATAACACATGTTCACAATTGCCAATATTATTTCCTTGGGATAAGTGCAACAATCCTGCTAAGTTATGTACATTTTCAAGATTTTTGATATGTTTTGAAAAATTGTCTTTCTGATACATTCCATTTACTTTCCCGACAACATTATGTGATATGTCTTTTCCTTCATGCCCCTGTCAGCAGTGGACACTAGGGAATTTTTATGATCAATTTGATAGGTTAAAAATACTGTTATAGGCTGGGCTCGGTGGCTCAGCCTGTAGTCCCAGCACTTTGGGAGGCCGAGGTGAGTGGATTGCCTGAACCCGTGGGTGCGAGACCCACCTGGGCAAACTGGCAAGACCTCAGCTCTACAATAAATCAAAAATTAGCCGGGCGTGGTAGCTTGTGCCTGTAATTCTGGCTACTCAGAAGGCTGAGGTGGAAGGATCGCCGGAGCCCAGTGGGTTGAGGCTGCGGTGACCAGGAGCAGCCACTGCATTCCAGTCTGGGTGATGGAGTGAGACTCCAACTCAAAAAAAAAAAAGTACTGTTATAATTTAAATTTATTTGATTATTTGTGCATATTGTCTCTTAAAATAGATTTATTGACCTTTGGTATTTCTTCTTTGAAAAATTCTATTTTTTTCTCTTGGAATTCTAATCTTTTTATTGAATTGTGTAAGGTCTTTATTGTTTAAAGACATTGACTTTGTTATATTTGGATATATTCCTTTGTTGTTTGCCTTTTAATCTTGATTATTGATTAGTTTTCATCTGTTGGAGATGAGGATTTTTACCTCTGTGAATACTTTTATTTTGTTAAAGACTAAAGCAGGCAAAGCAAACAAAGAAACTTTATTCAGAATAAGTTATGAGAGTTCATAGAATTTTCTTAGGGATATGTAACTGGGATTAACTTATGTCTTATAGTCTATATTTCCCCAGAGTCTTCCAAATATTGGTAGACGGTGCTACACCTCTGATCATTATTTCTGCCAATATGTGAATTCTTGACGTGGTTTCCTCTATAAGACAGTAGAGGATCTTTTATTTGTTTTCCTAAGAGTTTCTCTGCTTTCTTTCCTTTAATAAATGTGCTTGTTTGAAGCCTCATACTCTTATCTCTTCAAAAAAAAGAAAGGCTCCTTGGAGATGAGATGATCCTGAGAAACAGTATCAGTAAACACAGGGATTAAGTAATTAGCATGTAGAAAATTGATTGAAATTCCAACACAGGAATTCAAAGCACCATCCTTCCTATTTATTAATTGAAATTCAGAGACCTTGGGATAATTTCCTGCCATTCTCTGCACAAATTCTTGCTCTGGCTTGAACTGGCTTCTCTCTTCCCTCTTCCTCTGTCCCTGGTTCTGAGTATCAAATCTGCCAGCATCCAAGAGACTCCTTTTGTTCACAGTCTGTGTGGAGTATAAAGTGCCCACTCTAATTGGACTGAAACTGAAAACAGCTGGGATCTCACTGCCTGTGACAAGTAGATTTTAATGAATGCCAGTGTAGCACCCAGGTGTGGCAGGGGGCTCTGCACTTTGACAAAGAAAGAATCTTTGGGCTGGTCCTCCCTGAGGATATCCCACCACTTTGAAGAAAATCTTGGACTTACTGGCCCAGGACAGACCGTTTGACTAAAGCTTTTGGCACAATATGTAACACAAAGATTCTCACTTTTTAGGAGTTAGTAGGACTAATTCTGTTAGAGAACCATTCGTTTGCTAATTTGTCTGATAATTATCTAAGGATTCCACCTCATACCCTGCATGTAACAACAGGAGAACAGTTGATATTTAGATGAAATCTACATTGTTTTGAATTTCTTAGACTCTTCTGACCTTGTGTCCCAGAGTCGCAAACTGTCGCAAAGTCAGTCACGCCTTACTGAGGTGCAGCTAAAAATGAAAGTACCATTTTATTGTCAATGACATGCTGGATCCCTCCTTATTCAGTGCACACAGATGTGGAGTAATTTATGACAATGTGAGGATTACGGTTGGGGATTAGCAAGCATTTGTTCTCTGGAGCTTATTTAGCTCCTGGCTAAATAGGGATAACTATATTTAGGATGGCTTACCTACATCTAGATATCTTAGTGTGTGAACAATAGGCTACCAGAATCTTCTCTGAGTAAAGTCGTACTACAACCCTTTCTAGTTTAATTCGTAGATTCCCTCATTGAGTTGCTCCTGACAGTAGAAATTTTCTCACAGTTGCACACACTCTGCTATTGATAGTTGTAAATTGTATATTATTATTCTTTATGATCTCTTAAAGAAATAGATGGCTCTGCTTATCGTTTTTGTTATACAATTGAAGGGAATATTACACTATGAGCTCATTGAGGGCCTAATTTTGGCCCCAAACCTAGAACTGTGTCCTGACCATTGAAGATGCCCAGTCAGTAACAGAAAGCAGCTTACTTCTCTTCACAACTCTATTTTCTGTTTCAGGAAATGGTCAGTCCTTAAGAAAACATGGTAGTATCTTTGCAAAATGGGTAATATACTTTTAGGTCTGGGCACAAAACCTTGAAGTTGACTTTTTTTCGTTCTGAGTTAATATACATTTTTAAGGATTTTTTTCTTTTTTTAGAGGGACTTGCATTTTTTTAATAATCAATATTTTTTATTATGATATTGTGGGGTACAGTTAAGGGTTATGTATACAAATATGCTTCGTTCAGGCACCCTTGTTGATAAGATGTGTCTCCCCGTCCCCAGACAGATATTTATTACCATTAATCCCATCTCCCTTCACCTCCCCCCACCATAGTTTCCCACCACTGTCAGTCATTTTCTTATGGTAATACATTGGATGATCAAGGTCCACTATATGAGTGAGAACATGTGATACTCAGATCTTTGTTTCTGTGAGAGGTCACTCAGTATTATAGACTCTAGTTCCATCCAGGTTCCTGCAAAGTTCATGATTTTGTTCTTTCTTAGGGCTGCATAGTATTCCATCATGCATATGTACCACATTTTTTAAATTCAGTCCTATTTTGATGGACAGCATTGTTGCTTCCAGGTTCTTGGTATTGTGAGCAATGCTGCGATAAACATACATGTGCAGGTATCTTTTTGATAGAGTGATTTGAGTTCTTCAGGGTATATTCCCTGTAGGGGGATTGCGGGGTCATATGGGAGGTTGATATTTAGAGCTTTTACGAAACGCCACACTGCTTTCCATAAAGGTGCACTAGTTTACACTCCCACCAACAGTGTAGAAGAGTTCCCTTTTTGCCACACCCTCTCCAGCAACTGTTATTTTTTGAGTTATTGATAATTGCCATTCTGACTAAAGTTAGGTGGTATCTCAGTGTGGTTTTGATTTGCATCTCCCTGATGACTAGTGAGGTTGAATGTTTCTTCATGTGTCTGTTGGCTGCTCGGATGTCTTCCTTTGAGAAGCGTCTGTTAATATCTTTTGCCCATTTTATAATGGGATTGTTTGATTTTTTCTTTTCAGCAAGTTTGAGTTCCTTGTAGATTCAAGATGTTAAGCCTTTGTCAGACCTGGAGTTGGGAAATATTTTTCCCAGTCTGTAGGCTGTCTCCCTACTCTCTTGATGGTTTCTTTGACTTTGCAGAAGCTTGTTAGTTTAATGAGGTCCCACTTGTCTATCTTATCTCTTATGGCCTGTGGGTTTGGGTTTTGTTCAGGAATTGGATGCCAGTTCCAATTTCCATGAGGGTTTGTCCTTCATTTTCTAAGGTTCTTATGGTTTGGGGTTTTACATTTAGGTCTCTCATCCATTTGGAGTTAATTTTTGTGTATGGAGATAGATAGGGGTCCTGTTTCAATCTTCTGCATGTGGTCAGTTTTCCCAGCACCATTTACTGAATAGGTTCTCTTCTCCCCAGTGGTAGGTGGTGGAGGCTTTGTTGAAGATGAGTTGGTTGAGAAATTGAAGTTTTGCTTCTGGAATATCAATTCTATTCCATTGGTTTATATGCCTGTTCCTATACCAATACCAAGCTGTTTTGATGATTGTAGCTTTATAGTAAAGTTTGAAGTCTGGTAATGTGATACCACCTGCTTTTTTTTTTTTTTTTTTGCTGAGGATTGTTCTGGCTATTCTTGGTCGTGTGTGTTTCCATATGAATCCCTGTGTTGTTTTTTCTAGGCCTGAGAAGAATGTTGTTGGTAATTTGATGGGTATTGCATTAAATCTGTAGGTTGCCTTAGGTAGGATGGACATCTTCACAATGTTGATTCTTCTAATCCATGAACATGGGATATTTTCCACTTCTTTTTGTCATCTTTGATTTCTTTGAGCAGTGTTTTGTAGTTTTCACTGTAAAGGTCTTTCACGTCTCTGGTTAGGAAGATGCAAGGTATTTCATTTTTTTGTGTGGCTATTATGAATGGAATTGTGGTTTTTATTTGGGTTTCTGTTTGTTTATTATTGGTGTAAAGAAATGCGATTGTCTTTTGCACATTTATTTTATATCCTGAGACTTTGCCAAAGGCCTTTATCAGTGTAAGGAGGTTTTTGACAGATTCTCTTGGGTTTTCAAGGTACACTATCATGTCATCTGCAAAGAGAGATAACTTGACTTTCTTTTTTCCTATCTGGACATCCTGATTGCCTTCTCTTTTCTGATTGCTGTAGCCAGGACAGGAAGGGTGAGAGTGGTCATCCTTGTCTTGTTCCAGATTTCAGGGAAAATGGTTCCAATTTTTGTCCATTTAGGAGTATGCTGGCTGTGGGTTTCTCATAGATGGCTTTTACTATTTTGAGGTATGTTCCCCATATGCCTAGATGTTCGAGGGTTTTTATTAAGAAGGGGTGCTGAATTTTATCAAAAGCTTTTCTGCATCTAATGATATAATGATGTGGGGTTTTTTTGACATTTGTTGATGTATTTAATTACATTTATGGTTTTACGAATGTTGAACCAGGCTTGCATCCCAGGGATGAAGCCTACTTATTCATGATGGATGATTTTTGAGACGTGTTGTTGAATATGGTTTGCTAGGATCTTGTGGAGAATTTTAGCATCTATGTTCATCAACAATATTGGCCTGTAGTTCTCTTTCTTTGTTGGATCTTTACCTGACTTAGGTATCAGTGTGATGTTAGCTTCATAAAATGATTTGGGGAGAGTTCCATCTTTCTCAATTGCCTGGAATACCTTCAGTAGGATTGGTTTGAGCTCCTCCTTAAATGTCTTGTAGAATTCTGCTGGAAAGTCATCTGGTCCAGGACTTTTTTTTGTAAATCGTTTCTTATTACGTAGTCAATGTCCTTGATTGTTATTGGTCTATTTAGGGTCTCAATTTCTTCTTGTTTCAACATAGGCAGGTTGTGTGATGACAGAAAGTCCTCCATTTCCTTAAGGTTTTCAAGTTTGTTTCCATACAAGTATACATAGTAGTCTCTAATGATCTTTTGTATTTCTTCAGGGTCAGATGTGACTTCATCTTTTGTGTTTCTGATTGTGCTTATTTGGGCTTTTTCTCTCTTTTCTTGGTCAAGCTAGCTAGGTGATCATCAATCTTGTTTATCCTTTAGAAGAACAAGCTTTTTGTTTCATTGATTTTTTGGTATTAATCTTTTTGTCTTCTATGTTCTGAATTTGGGCTTTTATTTTTGTGATCTGGATTCTTCTGCTGAAATTAGGGTTTTTGAGGTCCTGCTTTTCCAGCTTCCTTAGGTGGCTTGTTAGGCTGTTAATTTGTGATCCTTCCATTGTCTTCATGTGCGTTTGTAGGGATATAAATTCCCCTCTTACTACAGCTTTCATGGCATCCCAGAGATTTCGGTAAGATGTTTCTTCATTTTAATTTGTTTCCAGGTATCTTTTGATCTCTGTTTTGATTTCATCATTGACCCAGGAGTTGTTTAGCATCATGCTGTTTAGTGTTCATGTCTTTGTGGGTTTTGGGGGGACCTTGGTGGTGTTAATGTTTATTTTTATTCCACTGTGGTCCGAGATGGTGCATGGTAAAATTTTGGTCTTTTAAATTTCCTTATGCTTGATTTATGGCCAAGTATGTGGTCAATCTTAAAATACATTCCATGTAGTGATGAGTAGCATGTGTATTCTGTGGTCTTTGGATGGAGTGTTCTGTAGGTATCAGTTAAGTCCATTTGGTCAAGAGTCACGTTGAGGTTCCGGATCTCATTACAGACTTTTTGTCCTCATGATTTGTCTAGGGTTGTGAGTGGTGTATTAAAGTCCCCAGTTATGATGGTGTTAGAGTCAACATCTTTTTTTAGTTTTCCTAGAAGCTGCTTTTTGAAAGTTGGTGCTCCTATGTTGGGTGCATATATGTTTAGGATAGATATTTCTTGTTGATGGAGTGAACACTTTATCATTATGTGTGGCCCTCTGTATCTTTTTAAATTTTTGATAGCTTAAATGGTATTTTGTCTGAAAATAGGATCATGACTCCTCCTTTCTTTTGTGTAACATTTGCCTGAAAATTTGTTTCCCATCCTCTTTGAGTCTGTGCATGTCCTTTCTAGTGAGATGAGTCTCTTGAAGGCAGTATACTGTTGCCTGGTGGTATTTTATCCATTTTGCCATTCTATGTCTTTTCAGTGGTGCATTTAGTCTATTCACATTCAGCCTAATTATTGAAATGTGAGAGTTTGTCCCTATCATAGAGTTCTTATAAAGTTGTTGTTCTTCCACTTGGGTTTTTTGTCTCTCTTTTGGTTTTGGGGTTGGTTCATGTGTATTTTATTTTTTCCTGTACTCTTGTGAAGAATGTTGTTCTTTTTTCCTTTTCTTCTGTGTTTAGTACTTTCTTAAGTGTTTCATGTAGAAGTGGTCTGGTGGCAGCGTAAGTTCTTAGGGATTGGATATCTGGGAAAGATTTTAATTCTCCCTCGCTGATGAAGCTTAACTTGGCAGGGTAGGTTATTCTTGGTTGAAATTGTTTATCTTTTAGGGCTTTGAAGATAGGGCTCCAAGCTGTCCTAGCCTGCAGGATTTCTGTAGATAAATCTGCTGCTATTCTAATTAGGCTTCCATGGTAGGTGATCTGCCCTTTTTCTCTTGCTACCTTTGGCATTTTTTCTTTTGTGCCTAGTTTGTTTAGGTGAATTATTATGTATCTAGGAGTTGGTCTTCTCATTTGTTGTCTTGCGGGGGTTCTCTGAATCTCTTGTGTTTGAATTTTAGCATCACTGATTAGCTGAGGGAAGTTTTCTTGAATAATCTCATGAAAAGTTTGTTCCAATGTGGTCTCTGTCTCTCTTTCTGCCTCAGGAAGGCCAATTACTCTTAGGTTCAGTCTTTTGAATTAATCACTCATCTCTTGGAGGTTTTGTTCTGTCTTTTTCAGCTTGTTTTCTGTGTTTTTAAGAGTTTGGGTTAGTTCTATATTTTGATCCTCAAGCTCTGAGGTTATTTCTTCTGCTTGGGTAATTCTGCTTTCCATGCTTATCAGTTTGTTATTCATTTCATTCACAGTATTCTTTATTACTGTTATCTGAGATATCAGCTCCTTCCTAGTTTCTTCTTGTCTCTCCTCAATTCTTTTTAATCTCTCCATTAATGTCTTAATATCTAGGTTTGTAGTTTGAGACCCTTCATTCTGGGGGTTCTTCGTTGTTTACATTCCAAAGTCAGATTGCACAGTGTCTGCCCTCCCTGGGGTCTGGTAGAGACCCATATTCTTCTTTTGGTTTTTCTTCATTTGTGTAGAATTTTCTCTCTCTCCCCCTTTCCCTACCCTTCTTTAATTCTGTTTTTCAGGGAAGGTGGGGTTGCTTTTGCTTCGCTTGTGCAATCTCCTGTTCTTTTTTATGTGGGTCCTCTGGCTTTGTTCACCTTTGAGGTTGGAGTGTGGGCTGTGGGCTGTACTTTTTGCAGTTTTGAGGTTTAATTGAAGGGTAAGCTGTGATTCAGAACCTATATGCTGATTCCAGCACCCACTAACAAGTGTATGAGCACACTGGAAACTATTTCCCACTGCCTTACAATCTGTTTGTGCAGCAGTATGTAGGTTTGGTCCCTGGATCAAAAGGAGATATAAAAGAGGAAAATAATGGAGGAAGAAGGGGTCACTAGGAAGTTAGAAAGAGAAGAGTGAGAGGGAAAACAGACATACATACCAACTAACAGGTGAAATAGAGACCCAAGATTGGAGGAAAAAACACATAACCAAGATTCCCTAAATAATACTGGTAGCTACACAAATCATGAAACAGATAGTGTAAGTCAGAAAGCAAACAAAAGTGAGCAAAATGAACAGTCAAAATGATAAAATCAAAAGTCCAAATAAGAGATCAGACTAGCTCTGGAATCTTTCCTGAGTATCTAAAGTATCTTCAGCTCTGATCTCCAGCCTCTCCCTTTGTTTTCATTGCAGGCAGCTAGATTTACTCGCAGTTTGGGTTTGTTTTTTTTAGCCTGCTGCCTGGTAGGTCTGCAATTGCCTTTGTCTGATTGAGCATAGGGGAGGGGCTTTGTCTCCTGTTTAGCGATGTTACCTTAGGAACCGAGGTGCAGGCTGCTGATATGTGGGCAAGGCAATGCAAATCTCTGCCTGGAGAATGACTGAGGTGACATCTTCACTTTCACAGATCTTTTCTCTCACTCATCTGGGTCCTGGAGCAAGAGGCCCTGGGGTTCAGCTGCACAGCTGGGCGCTGGATCCAGGGTGCCACCCGCAGGCTGGGGTGGAGGAGGGATTTGGGTGTTCCCTTTTCTGGAGCTGAGAGCTTCCAATCAGCACCTCTTTAAGATAAGCTGTTCTCTCACACAAGCATGGGGTCACACGTTGAGTGCCTCAGCCAGGGTGGGCCCAGAGCTCCAGAGCTCCAAAGCTCCAAAGGGCAGGCGGTGGGTGGTGAGAATGGCCCTGGGTCCCTCACAGGGTACTTCAGCCAGAAATGGGACTGGTATCTCTGAGGGGCAGGTGCCCAGAGCCTCCCTGATTGACCGGCAGCTTGGTGCTGGGTGCTGGGCAAGAGATGATGTAGCCAGGGAGGGAGCAGAGACCCCAGTCTCCTGCATGGCAGGAGTCACGTATGGTGGAGCAGCAGCAGCCGGGGGCACAATATTCAACCCTGCATGGGACCAAAGGTCCCCAGGCCTCAGACCAGTGCTGCCGGCAATGGGCAGGGGGGTGGGGGAAGAAAAGTAAGAATCTTTTTGGGAACTCGCATTCAGAGAATCTCACAATTCCACCTATGCCATTGCCATCTTACTGGAACTCCTATTCTATTTATTTTAAGGTCATATAATGATATATTGATTTACTAGCCATTGTAATGCTACAAATGATAATTAATTCGTATAATATGTAATTTCATAGGAGTTCAATTATAATAAAGCATTTGCTAAATGTACCATGAAAATAGTGTTTCCGGAGAGAGTGAATCTGAGGCTGGGTTCTGTTTAGCTTGTCAATATGTGGTTGTCATTGGGGCAGGAAGGAAGTCTTCTTAGCCCCATAGTTCATTCATCTATATGTTTCTTTATTCCAGAATATGATATTCAGGGTCTTTGAGAAATGCTAAATCAAAATAGCATGTCAATAAAAATAATGTCAAGGGTATCGTTTTCATTAACAACCAAAACTCCTTGTCAAAACTGAGATAGAAATTTACAATAACTCACCACTTTTCCTGAACAAAGAGCTAGCAGTGTCTAGTCCTGGGCTTTGTACTTCTGTCAGCTTCTCATGAAGAGTTTAGGGAAAGGAAAATAAAGATATTATAAATTCCCATTGTCTGGGAAAATGAATCCAGTAGCAGTTGGGGTTCTGTGTTCCCAGACAATAATTCTAAACAGATGACACAAAAATCCAGACTCTTTTGACCTGAAGTATTTTAGGATTATTCTGAGTATTGTTCTTCATTAATAGTGATACTTTCTTTATACTTGCCTATGAAAGAAAGGCTTGCAAGAGGGAAAAATAAATATTCCTCCCCTGGACAATGATGCATTTTGCAAGTCCAGCAGAATAGCCTGCCCAACCTGAGTGAAGGGGGGAGGTTGCAGAACTGATGCTTCACTTCTTTTGCTGAAAAAGTCTTGTGAATGTGTGCTCTTCTTTTTTCTTTCCTTTTGGGGGTGTTGGAAAAATAGTTTATTTAGAAAGTAAATATATATATGAGAGAGAGAGAGAGAGAGAGAGAGACCTCCCAAGGTAGGGGAAAAGGACAAATTTAGGAAACATGGTGGCAATAGCTCAAAGAGCCACATGACTACACCATAGTGTGTGCTTTTCAAAAACTCCCATTCCTCAGACCATACCATGTGATGATGTTGAATTGTCCTGAACTGTGTTGAAAGATTATAGCATAAATAGGAGACATGTCTTACAACAGTAGTGGTCTCCAAAAGAACTATCTGATATAACAGCTTATTTATTATGTTTGTTGTTTGTCTCTTATTTTTGCAATTAAAAGTCTACATGGGAAGGAATTTTTTAACTGTATTTCAAAAGTGTGGTATATTCTTTTTATTTTGAATCATCTCAAAATATTTTCTAGCCTGACTCAGTGGCTCAACATGCAATCCCAGCACTTTGGGAGGCCGAGGTGAGTGGATTACCTGAACCCACATGTTTGAGATCAACGTATTTTCTAATTTTCCTAGTGATTGTCTCTTCATTGATTATTTAGGAGTAAGTTCCTGAATTTCCACAATTTTTTTCCAAGTTTCCCTCTGATATTCATTTCTAATCTCTTTCAGTTTGGGTAAAGAACATATTTTGTATTATTTCAATTCCTTTAAATATGTTCTGACTTGTTTCATAGAATAATATTCTAGTGTCTCATGTGCATTTGAGAATTCATGAATTCTACTGTTGTACAGAGTTATGTAGATGCCTGTTAAGTCTAGTTAGTTTATATTTAGTTTATATTGTTGTTCAAGTACTGATCTTCTGGAATATTAGCATCTGCAGCTATTATTGTTGAATTGTTTTTTCTTCCATGCAGTTCTGTCAGATATTGACTACATGTATTTGGGAGCTCTGTTGTATGGTATATATGTCTATAATTGTTATTTATTCTTAATGAATTGACACTTTTGTCATTAGAAAAATGTGTTTCTTGTTCTCTAACAACATTTTTCTGTCTTAACATTTATGTTTTCCAGTAATATCATAGCTAATCCAGCCCTCTCTGTACTGTTTGCTTTGTATAAAGCTTCCATTCTTTTACAGTTGGGTCATTTTTCAAATAATTGTTCCAATTTCTGCTTTTTTATTGAAATATTTAATTCATTTTTATTTTATGTAGTTATTAATAAAGGAGGACTTACATATTTCATATTACTATTTGTTGTCTTATGAATTTTAGTTTCTGTATTCCTCTATTGATTCCTTTGTCTTAATTAGATGGGTTTTTATATACCATTTAAATTTCTTTGTTGTTTCTTTTATTTTATTTAAAAAATTATTTTATTAGCAGGTGCCCAGATGATTAAAATTAATACCTAATGTATGCCAATGTAGTTTAGACTAAAAAAGACAGTGTATATGTATATTCTGTCTGTAATTTTTTCTTATTTAAAAGACAATTACATAAGGCAATTATAAATCTGTCAAAACAGGCACACAATTTATATAGATGTAATTTGTAATAATAACAGTATAAAAGAATGATAAACAGAGCTTTACAGGAGCTATGGTGGTTGGGGATGCCTTCACTACTCTAGCAAGCAGTTATAGGTCTGTCTTAGCTTTCATTTCCTTCAGGGTCAGCCAGCATTGAGAAGGTAGGGCCTTCTTGGTCTTTCCTGGACATAAACATCGCCCTGCCCATGCACATGGACTTCTGAATTCCATTTAAAGAACCTTATGAGTATTTCAGTCTCCAGTGAGTTTTGACAATTGTATGAATGTTTTTATTTTATGAAGCAGATTTTCATAGGTTGTTATACTGCCATTCCTGCTGACATCCTCTATCAATCAACATTTTAACCTTTAACTAAATTACCACGTCACATATTTGCTCAGGCAAATAGTGATGTTCTCCCCCTATTCCTAGTGAATAGCAAAATAAGTGAAATGCCTGTTCCTTAGAGTTTAAGTAAAATATATAGTAGAGCTTGATTTTTAAACTAAAAGTAAAAGATGATTGGGTATACATGGGTTTTCACAGGCGCTTTCCTGTAATTAATGCAAAACCTACATTCTCATTCTGATTAGTCGTAAAGCTCCTACATGTGCCCATTTATTGCAACTGGCTTGTTGAAAGCTTAGAGTTTTTAAGCTCATCTATTACAAGAGCTAATTTGCACATATAATGACCCTGCTTTTGACATGCAGCTGTCTTGTTTGTTTCTTTTAAGGAAAATTTCTTACATGTGAGAAATGTCCTGATTCTGTGTAGTTGAATTCTGCAAGCATCAGCTGAGCTTCAGTTATTCACTTTCAATGAGATTTCCTCAGTTAAATTCTCACTGTCCTCAGTAACAACTTCATCAATCTCTTAGAATAGGATTCTCTTCTGTGAGTTGGAAATATAATTTAGATGTGTTTTCATCAAAAGAACATACTGTGGCGTCACCTTAAAGATCATTTAGCCTGATCTGTATTCTGCAAACAATGTTGTATGGCAGAAGGGTAGTAAAGTTCACACTGCTTAATCTGTTTTGACTTGTCACCACTAGCTTTATATCGTGATGGGTGACTACGCCTCAGGAACTTATGAAGTTGAATTTCATTTCCACTACTGTAGGCTGCTTCTGTGCTAAGTGGGATGTGGTTAATTTTCTCTGACAAAGAAGTTGAAGACACTTGGAAATATGTGGTTAAGCTCATATTTTGCATTGTAGCAGAAACCGAGAAATGGGTTAGTTATGGATGAAAGCATTAACTGATTATCTGCATACTGCCTTCACAAACAATTAAATGCCTATATTTGGCTACAGGGCTACGATGACCCTACACATACACCCCATTTTGCAACATAGTAAGTATGGCAGTAAACCTGTGGCAGGCAGAATGCAGATTGAGAGTAGGGTGACCATGTATTCTGATTTGCCTAGAATCATTTCAATTTTCACCAATTGTTCAGTGTAATTGTGAATAGAACCTCCTTTAACTTTCAGAATGATCTCAGTTTGGATGATAAATTATGCATGGTCACCATAGGTAAGAGCAAAATCTCTGACTCTGGATTGTATGGATCAAAATATAATGCTCTTTTATTTTCTAACTGTGTGAAAGAGTAATTTTACTGGTCTATGTTTCAGTTTCCTAATCTATAAAATAGGTATGGTAATAAGATCCACCCAGTAGGTTGCAAAAATTAAATGTAAGTAAAGTTCTTAGCACACTGACATTTAGCACATGTCATATATCTAATATAGACTGTCTTGCACCACACACAATAAAAACAATTACTAGGGCACATTTATTAAAATAATTTCTATTACCTCATGAGGGCAATTTATTACAAATGAATTTTTTTTAGGGAGGATAAACAGAGAGGAGAAAACAACATCAACAAAATGATATGTAATGGGTGAACTTAGTAAGAAAAATGAGATGTCTTTTTGATAGCAGTACTGAACTGCATCTTTCCCTCTAAGATAGAATCACCAATGTTCTTGTTACTAATTCAAATTTAATATCTATCTGGATATAGTGCTAGCATTGGTTATTTCAAATTTGTCATAATACTATCAGAAAACCCTAGAAAATGAATACCTCTGTTCCTTTACTTGGAAACCTATAAAGTTAGAGTTGTGCATTCCGTTCCTTGGGGTACACAATTTGCATTCTACTGATTATAGTAGTACCATTGTACTTAAAGTTTTTCCCTTTGGGTAAATAAAAATCTCTGTCTATTCTATCATTTTCAGGAAGCTGTTCATTTCAAAAGAAAATACAAAAATAATATTTTACCCAAAATACACACACATGGAAGAGTTAACATAGGATTTGGAAAAATGTAATACTAGAGTCTTACTGCCTTTACTGAGCATAAGTGAAAGAATACCAAATTGTATTTTTTATTACCAAATTGTATTTTTTATTGTATTTTTTATTACCCTGTATCAGAGAGGTTTTTCCTGTCTGACTCATATATTCAGCTTATAGTCTAGGGCTACAGAAATGCCTGAAATAAGGTTTCAGTAACCTCTTTCTCTAATACATCAATGCCAGTCAAGAATATGGCAGCAGTCAACAGCAAACCCAACTCTGAATTGCAAGTCAACATTATGATTTTGTTCAGTGAGAAGTACAGAGGGAGTTTACTATTCTCATTCAAAACACGACTGATATACCTATTGAATGCGAAGCAGTTTTTAACATATAGTGGTAGATGGAGCTCTAATTCACTAACTCACCCTGATTAAAAATTCATACATGATATAGGCATTCACGCTAGCTCAGGAGAAATGGAAGGAGGAAAATTAAAATACCTGTAAAGTAATTTGCATTTAATTTCCTTATTTTTTCCCAGTAAGACTTTAATATGGTGCAAAAGTAAAGTTTATATTTTCTAAAGGTATGAGTCCAGATGAAACTAACTACACAAAACTAGTAGAGTGATTTTCACCTGGTTCACCAAAGCCATGTGTGGTGGGGGACTTGAGGTGTGACAAGGACTTGAGCTTTGGATAAATGGTGCCAGAGAGAGAAATGTTCAGGATTTCTGTCATTTCCAATGCCACATAGTGCTGGGCTCTACTTTATACTTTGAAATGGTAGCAACAGTGACTAGAACAAGTGGTGCCAAGAATCTACATATTAAGAAGAGCTGTGGAATAAATGTATCTGGTTTCCTGCTTCCCAAGTCAACTGCTATTTGAAAAGAAGAATAGTACTTCAAAGAGAGAAAAACGCTCTTACACAGCCCTGAGAAATCCTGTAGAAAAAAATTAAGACAGTGATTAGGGAGTTAAATATTATCTGCTAGATGTCCTAAGACAGTAATGGAGAGTGGGCAAATAGAAGACTTTTTCTAAAAATGAATAACTTTAATTATCTCCTATGAGATAATAGTATCTTTGCTTTTTCCACTGGTGAACTGGCTACCTGGGTCATTTTGCACTGTGCAATGGACTATGACATGCATGGTACATTGGAGAAGCAGATATAAGAGTCAGGGTTGGTGAGGAAAGAAACTTGGAAAAAAATGACTACATTTAGTTTGCTCTACACAACCTTCAGAGACAAAAGTGATGGTCTTATGAAAACAGTTTTAATTTCTTCTTTCAGTTAACATAATAATGAATTGATTATAAAACAGTATGATATTATGACTAAAAACATGACTTATGAATTTACAATGTCCAGGCTTTCATCCCCATCTTCACCCTGAGCAGTTTTGAGATCTTTGGAAAATTACTTAACCTCTTTGTATTTCAGACTTCTTATCTGTAAAAATCAGGATAATCCCAAATACATAGAAGTGTGAATATTTAATCTTGAGTATTCCGTTAGTTTATCCATGTAAAACAAGTAGAAAAACACTGGGCACATTATAAAAATTCCCCCAAATAGTTTTTCTTGTTGTAACTAAGCTAGTTACAAAGTATGCATAACCAGTACACCTTGCGATTTACCTGCATGTATGGACAGATAGATCACAGAACTCTTATGTCAGTGTTCCCAATCCCCAATTCTTTATATCAGGAAGGTCAGCATTCTCCAGGGATATGTGTATTAAAGAATACTGAGATAACATATTTGACTGAAAAGTTGTAATTCTACAGGTTCACTACAGGATGGAGGATGGGTTTTCTGAACTCTCTGTGAGGTTCCTCTACGTAGAGTCCAAGAGTACTGTCCCTGCCCATCGCTGCCTGTCTCTCCTTGACTCCTGAAATCAAACCTTTTGTTTTTTTTAGGAGGGAGCGTCTCTTGGGCAGCTTTTTCTAGGAGTATCCTGATAGCACAGCTATTGAATCCTAGCAGTATAGTTCTTTTTATTTATTTATTTATTTTTATTATAAAGATGTGGGATACAATTTAGGGTTAGGTATACAAACATTGATTATGCAAGTACCCTTGTTGAAGAAATGTAAGTTGGATTATTCCAGTGGAATAAATTTATGAGATAATTTTAATTTATTGTGAATTGTATAAAATTATGTATTTAAAGTTATTTCACATTCTTAGAATTTATGAAATATTATGTTTTTTATCCTTGTCCTTATTTATAAATGGTGTAATTTATTAATTTTTTTCCTTACTTATACTCACTTTTTCCGTGCATTGCTCTAGATAAATGTGCATACTTTAAAGAAGGACAACTCAAAGCATCAATCTGAATTTTTTTTTAATCAATATTTTTTATTATGATGTTGTGGGGTACAGTTAAGTGTTAGGTATACAAATATGCTTAATTTAGGCCTCCTTGTTGATAGCAACTGTCTCCCCGTCCCCAGACAGATGTTTACTACCATTAGTCCCACCCACTTTCCCCTCCCCCCATAGTTTCCCCCACCACTGTCAGTCATTTTCTTATGGTAGTGCGTTGGATGATCAAGGTCCACTATATGAGTGAGAACATGTGATACTCAGATCTTTGTTTCTGTGAGAGGTCACTCAGTATTATAGACTCTAGTTCCATCTAGGTTGCTGTGAAATTCATAATTTTGTTCTTTTTTATGGCTGCATAGTATTCCATCGTGTATATGTACCACATTTTTTTAATCCAGTCCTCTTTTGATGGACAGCATGGTTGGTTCCAGGTTCTTGCTATTTTGAACAATGCTGCAATAAACATTCGCATGCAGGTATCTTTTTTATAGAGTGATTTGAGTTCTTCAGGGTATATTCCCAGTAGGGGGATTGCAGGGTCATATGGGAGGTTGATGTTTAGAGCTTTTAGGAATCGCCACACTGCTTTCCACAGAGGTTGCACTAGTTTACACTCCCACCAACAATGTAGAAGTGTTTCCTTTTTGCCACACCCTCTCCAGCAGCTGTTATTATTTGAGTTGTTGATAATTGCCATTCTGACTGGGGTCATTTTGATTTGCATCTCCCTGATGATTAATGAGGTTGAGCATTTCTTCATGTGTCTGTTGGCTGCTCGAACGTCTTCCTTTGTGAAGTGTCTGTTCATATCTTTTGCCCACTTTATAATGGGGTTGTTTGTTTTTTTCTTTTCAGCACATTTGAGTTCCTTGTAGATCCAGGATGTTAAGCCTTTGTCAGACCTGGAGTTGGCAAATACTCTTTCTCAGTCTGTAGGCTGTCTTCCTGCTCTCTTGGTGGTTTCTTTGGCTTTGCAGAAGCTTGTCAGTTTAAAGAGGTCCCACTTGTCTATCTTATCCCTTATGGCTTATGGGTTTCGAGTTTTGTTCAAGAATTGGATGCCAGTTCCAATTTCCATGAGGGTATGTCCTTCATTTTCTATGGTTCTTATGGTTTGAGGTTTTATATTTAGGTCCCTGATCCATTTGGAGTTAAGTTTTGTGTATGGGGATAGATAGGGTTCCTGTTTCAATCTTCTGCATGTGGTCAGCCAGTTTTCCCAGCACCATTTACTGAATAGGTTCTCCTCTCCCCAGTGTTAGGTGGTGGAGGCTTTGTCGAAGATGAGTTGGTTGAGAACTTGAAGTCTTGCCTCTGGAATCTCAATTCTATTCCATTGGTCTATGTACCTGCTCCTATACCAATACCAAGCGGTTTTGATGATTGTAGCTTTATAGTAAAGTTTGAAGTCTGGTAATGTGATGCCACCTACTTTGTTTTTTCTTTTTGCTGAGGATTGTTTTGGCTATCCTTGGTCATTTGTGTTTCCATATGAATTCCTGTGTTGTTTTTTCTAGGTCTGAGCAGTATGTTGCTGGTAATTTGATAGGTATTGCATTGAATCTGTAGATTGCCTTTGGTAAGTTGGACATCTTCACAATGTTGATTCTTCCAATCCATGAGCATGGGATATTTTTCCACTTGTTTGTGTCATCTTTGATTTCTTTGAGCAGAGTTTTATAGTTTTCATTGTATAGGTCTTTCACATCTCCGGTTAGGAAGACTCCAAGGTATTTCATTTTTTGTGTGGCTATTGTGAATGGAATTGTGTTTTTTATTTGGGTGTCTGTTTGTTTATTATTGGAGTAGAGAAATGCAATTGTCTTTTGTACATTTATTTTGTATCCTGAGACTTAGCCGAAGGCCTTTATCAGTGTAAGGAGGTTTTTGACAGAATCTCTTGGGTTTTCAAGGTATACAATCATGTCATCTGCAAAGAGAGATAATTTAACTTCCTCTTTTCCTATTTGGATACCCCTGATTGCCTTCTCTTCTCTGATCGCTCTAGCCAGGACTTCCAATACTATATTGAACAGGAGGGGTGAGAGTGGGCATCCTTGTCTTGTTCCAGTTTTCAGGGTAAATGGTTCCAATTTTTGTCCATTTAGAAGTATGCTGGCTGTGGGTTTCTGGTAGATGGATTTTTCTACTTTGAGGTATGTTCCCTGTATGCCTAGATGTTCAAGGGTTTTTATCAATAAGGGGTGCTGGATTTTATCAAAAGCTTTTCCTGCATCTAATGATATAATCATGTGGTTTTTGTTTTGACATCTGTTGATGTATTTAATTACATTTATTGTTTTATGAATGTTGAACCAGACTTGCATCCCAGGGATAAATCCTACTTGGTCATAATGAATGATTTTTGAGATGTGTTGTTGAATCCGGTTTGCTAGCATCTTGTTGAGAATTTTAGTGTCTATGTTCATCAAAGATATTAGCCTGTAGTTCTCTTTTTTTGTTGGGTCTTTACCTGGCTTGGGTATCAATGTGATGTTAGCTTCTTAAAATGATTTGGGGAGGGTTCCATCTTTCTCAATTGCCTGAAATAGCTTCATTAGGATTGGAATCAGTTCCTCCTTAAATGTCTTGAAGAATTCTGCTGGAAAGCCATCTGGTCGAGGGTTTTTTTTTTGTAGGTAGTTTTCTTATTACATAGTCAATTTCCTTGATTGTTATTGGTCTATTTAGGGTCTAAATTTCTTCTTGTTTCAACCAAGGCAGGTTGTGTGATGACAGAAAGTCCTCCATTTCCTTGAGGTTTTCAAGCTTGTTTCCATGCAATTGTACATAGTAGTCTCTGATGATCTTTTGTATTTCTTCAGGGTCAGATGTGACTTCATCTTTTGTGTTTCTGATTGTGCTTATTTGGGTTTTTTCTTTCTCTTTCTTGGTCAGTCTAGCTAGGGGACCATTGGTCTTGTTTATCCTTTCGAAGACGCAGTTTTTTGTTTCATTGATTTTTTGGTGTTGTCTTTTTGTCTTCATTGTCCTGGATTTAGGCTTTTATTTTGGTGATCTGGATTCTTCTGCTGAAATTAGGGTTTTTGTGATCTTGCTTTTCCAGCTTCCTTAGGTGGCTTGTTTGGCTATTAATTTGTTCTCCTTCCAATTTCTTCATGTGTGTTTGTAGGGATATAAATTTCCCTCTTACTACAGCTTTTAAGGCATCCCAGAGATTTTGGTAAGATGTTTCTTCATTTTCATTTGTTTCCAGGTATCTTTTGATCTTTGTTTTGATTTCATCATTGATCCAGCAGTTGTTTAGCATCATGCTGTTTAGTGTCCATATCTTTGTGGGTTTTGGGGGGACCTTGTTGGTGTCAATGTTTATTTTTATTCTACTGTGGTCCAAGAAAGTGCATGGTAGAATTTCAGTCTTTTTAAATTTGCTTATGCTTGATTTATGACCAAGAATGTGGTCGATCTTGGAATATGTCCAGTGCAGTGATGAGTAGAATGTGTATTCTCTGGTCTTTGGATGGAGTGTTCTGTAGGTATCAATTAAGTCCATTTGGTCCAGTGTCACATTGAGGTTCCAAATCTCATTGCTGATTTTTTGTCCTGATGATCTGCTGAGGGTTGTGAGTGGGGTATTAAAGTCCCCAGTTATGATAGTGTTAGAATCAATATCTTTCTTTAGTTTTCCTAGGAGTTGCTTTGTAAAAGTTGGTGCACCTATATTAGGTACATATATGTTTAGGATAGATATTTCTTGTTGATGGAGTGAGCCTTTTATCATTATGTAGTGGCCTTCTGTATCTCTTTTGATTTTTAATATCTTGAAGGGTATTTTGTTTGAAATTAAGATCGCTACTCCTCCTTTCTTTTGTATTCCGTTTGCCTGAAAGTTTGTTTCCCATCCTCTTACTTTGAGTCTGTGGGTGTCCTTTCTTGTGAGATGGGTCTCTTGAAGGCAGTATATTGTTGCCTGGTGATATTTTATCCATTTTTCCATTCTATGTCTTTTCAGTGGTGCATTTAGTCCATTCACATTTAGGCTAATTATTGAAATGTGTGAGTTCATCTCTAACATATAGTTCTTTTAGTGTTGTTGTTCCACTTGGTTTACTGTCTTTCTTTTGTTTTGGGGGTTGGTTCATATGTATTTTATTCTTTTTCCTGTACTTTTGTGAAAAATGTTGCTCTTTTTCCCCCTTTTCTTCTGTGCTTATTACTTTCTTAAGTATTTCATGTAGAGGTGTTTTGGTGGCAGTGTAGGTTCTTAGGGATTGAATATTTGGGAATTATTTTAATTCTCCCTCGCTGATGAAGCTTAATCTGGCAGGGTAGGTTATTCTTGGTTGAAATTGTTTATCTTTTAGGACTTTGAAGATAGGGCTCCAAGCTCTCCTAGTCTGCAGGGTTTCTGTAGATAAATCTGCTGCTATTCTAATTGGATTTCCATGGTAGTTAATCTGACCTTTTTCTCTTGCTGCTTTTAGGATTTTTTCTTTTATGCCTACTTTGTTTAGGCAAATTATTATGTGTCTAGGAGTTGGTCTTCTCATTTGTTGTCTTGCAGGGGTTCTCTGGATCTCTTGTGTTTTAGTTTTTGCATTGTTGATTAGATAAGGGAAGTTTTCTTGAATGATCTCATGGAAGATTTGTTCCAATATGGTCTCTGTCTCTTTTTCTGCCTCAGGCAGACCAATTACTCTTAGGTTAGGCCTCTTGAGGTAATTGCTTATCTCTTGAAAGTTTTTTTCTGTCTTTTTGAGCTTGTTTTCTGTGTTTTTGAGAGTTTGGGTTATTTCTCTATTTTGGTCCTCAAGCTCTGAGATTCTTTCTTCTGCTTGGGTAATTCTGTTTTCCATGCTTATCAGTTTACTGTTTATTTCATTCAAAGTATTCTTTATTACTGTTATCTCAGATATCAGCTCCTTTCTAGTTTCTTCTTGAGTCTCTTCAATTCTTTTTAATCTCTCCATTAATGTCTTGATGTCTAGGGTTGTATTTTGAGACCATTCATTCTGGGCGGGGCTCTTCGTTGTTTGCATTCCAAAGTCAGTTTTCTCAGTGTCTGTCCTCCCAGGAGTCTGGGACAGGCCCATATTCTTCTTTTGGTTTTTCTTCATTTGTGTAGATTTTTCTCTCTCGTCCCTTAGTGGATCAAGTTCCTGAGATCTAATCTCCAGCCTCTCTCCTTTTTTTCTATTGCAGGCAGTTAGCTTGTTGCCTAGGAGATCTGTGACACTAGTCACTATTCAGCATAGGGGAGGGGCTTTGTCTCCTGTTAATGACGTCACCGTGGAACCAAGGTAGAGGCTCTGCTAGGTGGGCAGGGTGATGCAATGTAAATATGCCTTGAAAGTGGCAGAGGTGGTGGTTTGCATTTAAGGGGCTCCTGTAGGTCTCTAGGTGGGACCAGCTTCACAGCTGGGTGCTGGATCTGGGGTGCCTCCAGCCGGCTGGGGTGGAGGACAGGGTCGGGCATTTCCTCCTCTGAGCTGGAAGCCTGTGATTGGCACCTTATGCCAGCTTGGGGTTCTGCCCCCTTACACAGACTTGTGATCGCGCACGCTGAGTGCCTCAGCCAGGGTGGGCCAGGGGCCTCTGATCTCCAAAGCTCCAGAGAGCAGGTGGTGGCTCTGGGTCCCTCCCAGGGCACTTTAGCCAGAAATGGGACCGGTATCTTTAAGGGGCGGGCACTCAGAGCCTCCCTGCATGACCAGCAGCTTCACACTGGGTGCTGGTCTCCACGCTGTGGCCAGGGATGGAGCTGTGATCCGGGATTTGGAATTCCCCAGCCAGTCAGAATCACATATAGTGGAGTAGTCGGTCCGGCGGCGATGTCTGGCCCTGTGTGGGACCAAAAGTCCCCAAGCCTTGTACCAGTGCAGGTGGAGGTGGGTGAGGGGGGTGCAGGAAGAAAAGTAATAGTCTTTTTGGGAAACTCACATTCAGAGAATCTCAGGGATCCATCTATGCAGTCGCCATCTTGCTGTCCTATCAGGATATGTTTTCTATTAGTAATACCACATATATCTGATGAGAGTAGTTCATGCATGCCTTGGGTATCAGGAAAAAATGCCGTTTTTGTTTAACTGAAAGAATATTTGCCTTCATTCCAGACAACACTTTTCTTCTATTCTATTGCAAGTGTTAATGTGTGTCTGTTTCAACTAGGATTATATTCTGCTATATAAAATTTAAAAAAAGGAACACCTCTTTAAAGAGGTTTAAAATCACAAAGTTCTATTTTTACGTGTTAAAAGGCATCCAGAAATGAGTAGTCCAGGCTGGTGGGACAGCACTGTAAAGACATCAGAAATCAAGACATCTTCCATCTTCTTACTGTATCTTTATGTAGCCTCCACCCTCAAGCTGGCTGCTGGTGCTCTAGCATCTTATCTGGGATCCTGGCAACAAGAAAGGAAATAAGAAAGGAAAATCCACACAGCCTCCCAGCTAAGTCAGTTCCCTTTAAGAAGCTTCCTTGGATATGAATAGATACTTCTCAAAAGAAGATATATGGGCAACCAACACACACTTGAAAAAGTGCTCAGCCTCACTCATCATCAGAGAAATGCAAATCAAAACCACATTGAAATACCACCTAACCTCAGTAAGAATGGTCATCATTAATAAAACAAACAACAACAGATGTTGGCCAGGCTGCAGAGAGAAAGGGACGCTTCTACACTGCTGGTGGGAATGCAAACTAGTGCAACCTCTTTGGAAGACAGTGTGGCGATTTCTGAAAGAACTAGAAATTGACCTTCCATATGACCTATCAGTTCCCCTGATGGGAATATGCCCAGAGGAACTCAAATTATTCTACAAAGAAGATGCCTGCACATGAATGTTTATTGCAGCTCTATTCACAGTAACAAAAACATGGACCCAACCATGTTGCCCATCGAAGCTGGACTGGATGAAAAAAATGTGGTACATATACTCAATGGAATATTATGCAGCCATAGAGAATGACAAATATATGGAATTTGCAGCAACCTGGATAGATTTAGAGTTGATCATACTCAGTGATCTATCACAGAAACAAAGAACAGAGTACCATATGTTCTTACTAATAAGTGGACCTTGAAAAATTATTATACTATAAGAAAGCAATTATAGTAGAGGGAAACTGTCAGGGGATGGGTGGTGAGGTTGGCAGTTGAGGGAGACTGCTAGGGGAGGGAGGGGCATACCTCATCAACAAGGATACTTGTATAATCAACATTTGTATACCTAACCCTGAAATGTACCCCCATCTTTATAATAAAATAAAATTTTTACAAAAGAAGCTTCCCTTTGGGAAAATTTCCCTATCACAGTTCTGCTCACATCTCAATG